>JAINUG010000021.1:6187028-6194528 GCA_029706075.1 Aldrovandia affinis
TCTATTCACGTGGAATTTTCAATTAGAAAAACAAACAGCGGCACATCCTTTTAAAGCGTTTAAAGCTACACTCGTTACGTAAACACGTCATATTTAGGTTATTTGTGCATATGTAAATATGGTCATTTTCAAAACAAAAGCACTGGAGTTCTCGCAGAACGCTTACTTAAGTAACCTTTCTCAAAGAGGAGATTTGAGAAGAGATGGCTTTTTACACCAAAGAAGTAGAAACCATTAAAATCCAATGAAAAGGGGGGAAGAAAATCGATAATAAGCAAAACCAGCCTTGTTGTGACGCGTTCACTCTGAGAACGAAATGGATAGGCGTTAAAACGCTGCCCCTCCCCTTCGCCGACAGTCTGGACGCACGGAAAAGCATTATGGATGTTGATACCATATCCGATACATGATGAAACTGCTTTTAATGTATTGATTTATTTGCAGCATCTCCAAAACAGCCTTGTGTCTGGCCAATATTATTTCCTCCCAACCCTTTAGTATGAGGAACAACAAAAAGGCTTAAAAAAAGAATGTAAAAAAGAACAGAAAACAATTTAAAACCCTGCATTGATCCAGTCAAAGGGATTGTACATATATCCCACAGTCCCTAAGGCACCATTTCTGTATCTCTTAAATGCGAATGGAAAAAAGGAATAAAAAGCCGGTGCTGGGTAAAGGCAAGGAGCTCACGCAGTCAGGGGCAATGTCCCTTATATAGAAATCTATTGATCCCTGCAGTTCGCCCGGGAAAAAAAAAAAAAAAAAAAAAAAAAAGTGCAGTTGGGGTACAGATGATGGATGCTCCTGCCAATAGCACTGAACAAACCTGTTAGCTAATTGCCACCAAAGACAATTATCCTTGCATTGTTTCATAATGGAAACACATTACAAAACTCTAATATACACACAGGGAGATTTGATGATTTGACTGTGGAGCCATGTGCACTGAATTTCATTGCCAAAAGGCCAGAGGGGTCACCGCTGAGGAGGCGGGGGAGACCGTATCAAAATAAGAGTCACTCTCGCCAGCTAGCTTCCGTCAACAGAGAGCCATGTGTCGGATTATCCCTTCTGGAACTGCACAACTCTGGAACTGAACCGAAGGGATGTTTCAGCTCGCCGACGTGCTAATTTCTGAAGGGTGACGTGCGATAAATATTAAAGGCTGCCGGGAGACTGGGGATGGACAGTGCTCTGTACATACCTGTAATATCTACCCGCAGTGAGGTATGTGCAATAAAACATTGTGCGTTTGTCAATAAAGCACAATAACAGCCGAAGCAATGTGCTTTTAAGCAAGCTTTTAATGTTCCGTTGTGGAAAATGTGAAGAAACGGCTCCTCCTTTATTTATTGTGCGGTTTAAGCTGACGGGCCCACGGCACATGTTCTTTGACATCAAAATGTTCTATTAGCCTACCATCTCAAAAGGAACAATTTATAAAATAATGCAAAATGATAAAAGGTGGCATAAAAAAACATGCTGCTTTATAGTAGCCATTGGAGATTTCACAGCCTACTTTACCCTTGAAAAAAATTAAACCGAACCTTGTATGTACGTTCAAACTAAACACATTTGCTTATATTTTCACTGTTTTATTTTTCCCCATTTACTTTCAAATATGGTGGTTTATATTATTTTTGTTTTAAGTTACAATTAATTCGGGTAATTACTAAGGATATTAAAGATGCTCATCAGAATTGTTCAAATGAATTAAAATATTTACACAGTAAATGGGGTCAATTGAATGGTATAACATTTTTTCAGCTTTACACAGTAGGCATACTACTGACGTCTCCAGAGGAAACTTTACTGAAACCACATAATTTACCTTCAACCATGTCAGTTGTGAACATCACAATGCAAACAGTTGCATCTCCATAAGTGTTATGTTCAGTCAATGGTTATGTTTGGGGAAGGGATGTGGTTATTCAAGCATAACGGGTACTTCAACAAATCCAAAACTCATGTCGCACATTTTTACCTCCAGTAAATGATAGTAAATACTCAACTTAACATACCCAAATGTCACCAAAGAAGATATGTTACTTTGCAGTTCCTGTTTGTTCCTATTGAGCAACACATTTCATCTGTCAAAAATACTACAAAAACAATAGTTTGCAATGGTCTGGTAAACATTCTGTGTGTGTGTGTGTGTGTGTGTGTGTGTATATATATATGAGTAACATAAGGCCATGAATACAATTGACAAGCCATTCCTTGTTCTGTCCCCACATTGTCTCTCTCTATAGCTGCTTGTGAGCCGCAGTGAGTCACACAGAGATTGACTCCTTAGGTGCTGGTGCAACCTCGAAGAACAAATGTCCATCATGCCAAAAAAAATATGAATAACAAATAAATGCATTTATTGTGCATGTCACTCGCATTATAATAATAAACAATTACCAAATAAATCGTGAGGTCATTTGAGCTGATTTGCATGCATCTTTCTGACTGCAAAATGGATATGCACTACCATATATTATTTTATATATATATAAATTTTTCCTGAGGTCTCCATTTAAAAAATAAAGATAAAAATGTAATATTTTGAGCCAAGCCACATGAGTATACATGCACAAAACCACACACACGGGTGGCTTTAAATGGCTTTGCTCAACTGTACAAATTTGCTAACTCAAAGTGTCATACATTTTATACATGTCATATTCTAGTCATTTAAATTAAGAAAGGTTTTGATTTGAAAATGGTAAAGTTTTTGCCATTAACTTCTATTTTGTTAGATTTATGAGAATGCATTTCTCAATATATCACATAACTATAACACATTATTAAATCAAAAATCACATTATGTCCACATTTATTTTTCACCCAAAAATATAGGAACTACTACAGATTTAAAAATAAAAATAAATAATAATAATAAAATAAAAAAAGTCGTCTATAATAATTCCAAACGCATAAAGCATTTGCTTACACCTGAAGTGAAGCAAGAGTGGATCCCCAGTTGTAGGAATGCATTGAAATGAATTCCAAACCTGGGTGGGTTGCATCTTTCACCATTTAAAAAAAGAGCCTCTTCTGGAAGGCTACCTGCTTTTAAACTGTACTCAGACTACTATTTTGACAAGCGCTGGATAGCAGTGGGTCCAAAGCAATCAGAAGCTTGACTTTGACAAATGGCTGTACCGTGGCGAAGTTGAAAATAACACACATCCACTTTAATCTCTTTCTTGATTAAATCGAAGGCGTACCATTTTGACATCATGTGATTTGCTCATAAAGCACCCGCTGCCGGTTACCTTCCAGGATGTGTCTATTGAAATGATATAGAAGGAAATGTACTTAATTCATTCAGGTGAATGATTTCTTTTATTTTTTTAAAGTAACAAAATCAGTGTCCAACTGACTGGGATTTCCACTAATAAAAGGAAGGGAAGAAGTAAGGGAGAAAAAGGGAACCAAGCAGATGAACAATTATGCTTCACTGAGTGTTTTTTTATTTTATTTTGCGGCGGCTTCTGTCCCCTCCTGTTAAAACGAGGGAGGGAATTTATGTGCCACCTGCAGTCAGCCACTCGGCCTAGCCTGCGTTTGTTCCTCCGTCAGACACAAAGGTAAACATTATGCCAGGAGGAGGGGAGGAGGGGGGCGGGGGGGGCGATAAAATCGCAGAAAATCAAACGGTCTTTCCCCAATTTCACTTTTAACATTTTTTTCCCCCTTTTTAAACATGAGATTATATAGGCATACATTTATGGGCCAGTTGATAAACTCCTCCTTGGTGGAACAGTGATGGACTGAGACAATTACGATACTGTTCATGGCTCACTTTGAATATCACGTTGAATATTACTCATAAATCTTCTACAAGCACGTCCCGAGAGCACACTTAACAGCCCATTTTAATCACACAGTTGACACAGCGAAAATAACAAAATGTGTTTTTTCTGCAAATTAACAAAGGTCCTTCTTTCTCGAACTCTACCTCATATCTCAATTCCGTAGCTTTTTGATATTGAGGACATAGGGCTAACGTCAACAGCAATTTGTGTGAATGAATGACTAGAAGCCACAAGGAATAGGCTATGAATCATCCCCACTGTATGACGTACTGTCCATAACTTAGCAATTAGCTTAAATCTTGCAAAATAAAACATTCAGATAAATCGTTTCAGATACCGTGTTGAAAATGCTGTTTAAACACATGGCTGGAGAACATATTTGAGATATATATTGTTTGTACAATTCTTACAAATATAACATAGTGAAAAGTTATTTTTGCAATGAACCGTCGTGGATACGATTTAACATGTGAAACAAAAACATTATATTATTACTAATGGGAATTTAGGAAATAACTTAAACAGTAGAATACAAGCTCAAACATAGATAGCAGAAAACAAAATAACCCCCACCCCCAACAGATTTGGGAAATTTCAGAGAAGGTCAGGGCCTGAAAACACAACTGCCCACCACCACAGAGGGGCTTCCCGCTCTCATGCGCACTTCCCGCACAATTCCATTGAGCAGAGTGGAGAGGTAAAATAAGGGCTCATAAATAACGTTGATGAAATGAAATCGCATTGATCTAAACAGCAGTTAAGTGGTGGGTGGTCTTCAGAGTGCTTAATTGTCAGTCAGCTGCCCCAGGTACCACTGGTGGGGTCTGTCTCTCATTAGGTTGGCCATGGCTGAGTGGGGCTTAGCGGCAGCAGAGCATTCATTGTCAGTGGGCTGCTCTGAGAATTAAGTCAAAGAAAAAAAAACACTGCTACTCACACACTGCGCCCTCCTGTTCCTCGAGGAACCTCTCCAGGATAACGCGTGCCATTAGCGCAGGGGAGAAGTCCACCTACAGTGAGGGGTAAACATGAGATATATTACGGCTTTAAGACGGTAACCGTAATTGTCCGTTCAAAACATTTATGGAAGTTGTATCGTGTAAATCAAAAATAAATAAAAATTTGGGAAATTTGCGATTCCTCCTTTAAACAAGAATGGCGGAAAGAATTCAAATGAAGGGGTGTACAATTAAACCACTCCCACACGGTCGTTTTGATGAGTGGGAAAAGAGCATTTTGAAAACCGGAAAGTGATTTTACAAGAATGCCATTGCCAGTTCCTGTAATCCAGTTGATGTCTCCAGAAGAAAAAAAGAAAAGAAAAAGCTTTTAATGGAGCTTAAGTATATTTGCCTTCTTAAACCTTAACCTATCCTTCAACTAGACCTACATTAATTAGCAGTCTGTGAGCCATCATCTGCCTTAACCTTTCTTCTTTGTTCAAAGACAAGATTTTGTATTATAGTTAAATAAATTGGTTTAATGTGGCCTCCTTTGGCTTCCCCATCTTCTTTTGTGGAAAAGGTGAGTGGGTGGTTTGGTGGACAGGGGTTCCGTTAGGAAGGCAGCTGTGCTCTAATGTCAGTGGTGAATGGACCACTGTAGTTTGTTTTCATCGACGGCTTGTCCAGTGTGAACCTACCGCTCACTCTTACTGACTGGCCTCCATGTTTAAATGGTTGGAGGCTTTCATACACGGAATCCCAATTATTAAGTCATAGGTACGTTCAAGACATTAGATATTGTCTTGTTCACTGGCATCAGAGGGAGGTGTGTGAGTGTGGCTGTGTGTGTGTGTGTGTGTGTGTGTGTGTGTGTGTGTGTGTGTGTGTGTGTGTGGTGGGAGCGGGGTGATGCTTGCCTCTGTTGTTTTCCTGTGGGAGGAATGGCCTGCTCTTTGTGTGAGTGGTGAAAAGTAACACTTGACACACAAACCATAATGATTCTTATGACAAAAAAATAATAAGAATTAGAATAAAAATACAAAAAAATAGTTCTGAATAGCTAAGATAAATTGATAATATTGCAGAGAGTGATCACATCTCTCTTGTGCATAGGTCAAGTGAAGGAAGCAAACAGCATGTTCCAAATATAAGCATAACAGGTACAGACGCGATTAAAAACCGCTTGCAGCACAGTATATGTGAAATCAATTGCATTACACAAAACCCAATATGAACTAAGAAAATAAAAATAAGATTTTAAAATATGAAAGCGCCCAATCATCCAATTTGCTCTTGAAGATGTAAACATATTTTCGAATTGGTGCATTCATTTTTTAATTATTATTATTTTGTTAGGAAACAGGGAATCTCAAAGCCAGAAAGCATTTCTCTCTTGTTAGCATAATTGGGACCCAAAAGTGAATTTGCCTTCAGCTTATTGCGCAATTGTACCGTTTTATCTCCTCTGTGATCCTTTCTAGTGGAGCTGGAAGCGGAACACGCTCCACACAAAGATTTACCGCCGGTAATATTTGTTAACATCACCATAATTCTGCATACAGAACATAGCCTTGGAAGACCAAAGATGTCTATAATTATTACGAGTAAAAGACAGTCTTTATCTTCATTAAAGAGCATGCGCTTTCTTTGTCTGAGGATCCTTCCTTGTGTAACCTGCAGGTCTTTTTACGACGCGGGATTCATCCACTTTGGATGCCATTAAAATCCTAGAGTAACAGGATCGGTGAGTTCTACCCACATCACAGCTGACACATGAAAAATTGTGAAATTACTGAGGGTAGTCCAGCCTGAATAAGGACTACCTGATTAGTTCAGGTACTTGCGTCTCCCTAATTTTCATATTAATCATGCGTCCATCTCCCTCCAAAACCAGATCATCATGCTTCGTGTCAGAATTTAACATATAAGTAAAATTTATAGGCCCTCAAATCCCTCCTGAAAATAATTATGGCAGAAGAAAACTAAGTCTTGGTTTTTATTATCCCTAATGCAAATGAAATGTAAATCACAGCATTTCATTGCTTTTCACCTTTAATGTAGCTACTATTAAGACCCCGCGAATGTATTTCTGACCTTCATTAAAAAAAAGGTGCAGAATTTCAACTGGAGGGGGGAAAAAAACATTTAAAATTCCTTTTAGATAAAACATCAATATGAAATGGAGGAATTTAAAAGTGTTATATTTCTCATCAATTTTTATAGTTTTCCCCTGTTGGAGATATATTATCTCATAAACTGCCACAACTATATCAATTAACTGTCTGAGGAATCATGAGTGCTTTGTTTAAATGTTAAGTACCATATTAAAATGACAGTTAAATGGTTCATAGACAGTCATTTTCAGAATGATTTTAATTATTTGAAGAAAAAAAATTGCATGTCAATTGAACGGATAAAAACGATGGCAGTTAGCTTCAAGGTGCCTCTCACGCAAACGGATCATTGAAATTTTTAGTTTCGGAAAATGTGTTGACGCATTTTCAGAAGGTGTGTGACACAGCACTACAATGCGAGGGTTAAAATCATGGAATTCATCCTATGAGATGGAGTAATAACCACCTGGGTATGTGTTGTGAAACCATTTTAATATACTCTCCTCTACCTCAGCCATATTTGAACAATTCAGCCGAATAAATCAGGCCGCAAATGCACTAAATCAAGTGACAATTTCCCTCCATGTATTATTTTACATGTTGATGGGTGTAAAATAGTACTTAGATTAGAAAGTT
>JAINUG010000021.1:6199528-6299528 GCA_029706075.1 Aldrovandia affinis
ATCAAGCGGCAGCGCCGAAAAACATCACGCACGTCTCAAGAAATTTCACTCTGAGCCAACATGGCTGCCACAGCATTAATTTACAATGATATATATGGGCCAAAGGGTCACAGCAATTAAGCAGGCCATTTAACGGTCAACTGTCAACATGTGAGCACTGGGAGGGAAAAGAAAAGAAAAAAAAGAAAAGAAAAGAAAGCTCTTGCACACTTCAACCTTGCACCTGAGCATTTCAACAACATTACCATACTATTTTGGTCTCAGACCACCACCTTTTTCTAAGACGGACATCTGTTCCTTTTTAAAATGGATTACTCCTTATAATGATCGTGATTACTACTTAATTGCTCGAGCTTTACTCTGTTAAGTTAAAAGGGACATAAACTGCGCTTAATACCTATGAAAACATATCCCTTTCAATGGCAGGGTATGAATCTGTGGCCGCCGCACGCATCTTTTCCCGTCCGCCTTCCAGCATGCACAAACAATTACAATTCTTCGAAAAAAGAAATAGTGGCTTAAGCGACCTAAAAACAAGACACAATTACGCAACAAAATATAAAGCAGTTTAACAGGGGAGAAAAGAAGTAGCTCAACAACTGGATACAACCCAAGGGTTGTCATAGTTTTATAGGGTATGTCAAGGTTTTACACCACGGCAGTATTGTATAATGTCCTTTTCCATTGAATAGACATTAACAGTAAGTTATTGCAGGCTTTACATTAATGTATATTCAACCTGTGCTCTCCAGGGTGCACTACGTTCAATTCATGCTAAAATATGGAGCAACGCACAGTGCCCTGCAATGACAGTCTGATCTCCCAGTAGCTCACACAGTAGTAATACATATGAAACATTTTTAGCACAGCTTCATAGTACACAGGTTTTCAGGCTCCTCAAGATAATGCACAAATGACTGTAAAACACTCACATCACCATCCATCTGCAAAACCCATCTCAGCCGAATTCAAAGAGCATTTCCCAAGCATTCAGCCAAATTATTACAATTTGAAACTACATGCATGCACCCAGACAGATAATGCAGGCTAATTTAAGGAATATTATTTTCGGTAAGAAGCGCAGGACAAAGTAGTTAACAATGACAAGATGTATCTGTTTGCCACATGCTTTCATGCTAATTTCATGCAGATACTACAAAATGTGACTGTAATTCATTTGGCAATAGTCCTTGAATAACAAAAAATAAATATAAGCAACGAAATGGGAAATATTCCGGTGTATCGCCAATCTCATTCTTCCTTTCCTTATCTAGGATCAAATTCCTTGCCTTGCTAGGCCCAGTCAATTACAATACCCGCTACCTAAACTGACCTGCCCCCTGATTGGATCTGCAAATAGTCAGGCAGATAAAGGCTTGTTATTTCACGCCCTGCTAAGTAAATAAAGGTTGCAGTCATCTGCAGGTTTAACAGGATCCGATGACACTCATGGGGTGAACACTGTGCCCCTTTTATTCCCCTGATACTGTGATATCGGCCAAATAAAAATGGCATCCCTGAGATTTTTCTGTCAAAGCGATCATGTGGGCGTTAACCCTTTCACTCTGTGTTATAGGAGGGACAAATGATGACCAACTATAAGACCAGCTGTGTTCAAACTCTCCTCGCCTAAGGGGCAATGCCAGGTGTGATCAGCACAAATATGATCATGCTTAAAAAATGGAGACTTGAACTATACCTGATTATCTGATAGTGATTATCTGTCCATCCCTATGCACTGTGTTATTACGGGCAAATGCTTTCAGGCACGGGGCGCAGCTCTACTTTTGGTTAACGCCCCTAGCCCAACCCACCTATGACCTCATTGCTCAATAGCGACTCCTCTGGTGGTCTGCGTGCATGTGATCTGCCTGCGTTAGCTGCATCAACTGCACAGCCTTCCGGTGCAGTGCTTTAGCCTAGCTGGCAGATAGCAGAATGGAAAAGGAGAGATCACTTTAAAGCGTGTCCTTGCCCTCCTGTACTGACAGAGGATACTGTAGCAATGGAGCAGGCCTACAGTTGCAACCCGGGCATTCAATATTTGTGGCAAAATGGAGAAAATAGAGAACAAAAACAATCTGGCATTGCTGGTGTACTGTTGTACAATCAGATGGGCGCATGAAGTGGCCATGCCGGTTAGAGACATGGCTATAATAATGAGGATATAACTACAACTATCACAGATCATGGGATTCTTGAAATTCAGAGAAAACAACATATGGACAATGTTTTGTAGATGAATTTCTAAGTATTACTCAAAACATTACTCCCAATGGCAGAAAACAATGAAAAATAATGAAATCTAATGTTGATGGGATGAACTGATTTTTATTTCTGGATTGAGCAAATTATTCAATTAACAAATGTAAAAAGATTCTGTCACTTCACACCAGATAATCGTGACTTGTTTATAAATTCATGGAGAAAAATCGAATTAATTTGCTAATACGTTAATAAAACGTAACAAGCAAATGTCAAAATAAGGGAAACACTTCAGTAAATGAAGGGTTCTGGCAGCTCTGTTATGATGTGGGATGTAGGGTGCATTTTCCTGACATTGTTTAGGTCCACTCCAGCCCTTAGATGGCAAAGTAAACACCAATACAAAACCATTCTGAGTGATAACCTTCATCCTATGCTGAAACATTTCTATCCTGATGTGAGAGATCCCTTCCAGGATGACAATGCCCCATCCACAGGGCATGAGTGGTCACCGAAGGGTTTGAAAAGCATGAAAACAATTTAAACCATATGCTATGGCCGTCTCAATCACCAGACCTCAACCAAATTGAACACTTATGGGAGATTCTGGAACAGTGCCTGAGATAGCGTTACCACAAAAAAAAAATGGAAGAATGGTATTGCTTCCCACCAATAGAGTTCCAGACACTTGCAGAACCTATGTCAAGGTGCACTGAAGCTGTTCTGACGGCTTCTCTGACGGATTAAGACACTTTATGTTGGTGTTTCCTTAATTTTGGCAGTTATATGTAATCAGTCCGACAGGAACATTTAGTAAACCTGTGGGAGAGCAACAGGCAAGGCATTACTATAACATATAATAGACAGAGAAAGCATTGGGTGACCCACTCCGGTTGACAACATTTTTGGACACTGAAATGAAAAGTTGGCATGAAATCGTTCACCACATCTGGTATCAGCTTAGCTACTTCAGCTAGCCAATAAATATGAATTAGGTCTGGAATAGCAATGGAGAAACTGCAAAAAAAACAACCAGAAATCTGTCATTTTTCAAACACAACCTCACCAACCTGCTGGCCACTGCCTTATATGAGAACAATGTGGTAAATGGTAAAGCCAACATATTGAATTCTGTTTACATTCTGTTGTACATTGCAAATAGTAGAACTGCCATGTCACCATGGTCTCATATTTTGTGAATGCAACTACACAAGTTTCCCCCTCGGGGACAATAAAAGCCTTCTGTTAAATTTGACCGTTTTTACATTATTGCCCTTTGTTTTCAGATAGAAGAGTAATTTTGATTTGATTTTGGCTCCTAAATGCATGATAAACGGCTATTGTGGTGCAGAAAGAAATACAGCTCACAGTGTAAAGGCTCACATTGCAAATACTGTAATGTCATACCACATCAACTAAATAGTATTTACGACACTGAAGCCGCAGTAACGGTAATATGATTAGATAGCATCTCTAATTAATTGCAAGTTCATGCCTTTCAGAGATATTTAAAGGCTATTATTTTTAAAATCTCCTATTTACAAATAATTAATTATAAAAAATAGCAGTAATTTACCTAATGAAAGCCACCTGGCTAATGACATGGGAATCATATGCTGCAACAGTACTTAGCATTTGGAGGAGTTATATGCGGAAAGTGGTGCGTAACTAGGCTCTTCAGGGCATAAAGCTAACTGAGGCATATCGAATTTTTACTAATGACTTTGAAGGGGATTCAAAGAATGAAGTTATAACGTCAGCATTTTGATAGCAGCGGCTTATTGAGGTCAGGATGATCTAAAACAGGCACACTACCGTAATGTTTAGAATATACAACACCCGCCATTAAAAAATAATAGTTCCAGTATTTATATGCACGTTTTAAATAATGTAAAACATAACACAAAGCATGAAATGCTGATCTTCTCCAGAAAGGAGAGGAGGGAACATTTCGGTTGCATTAACAAAATGTAACATCTCCTCTGAACGGCTTGACGTCTTGACCTGAAAAAAGTAAATTTGCTGCACTGAATGTAATGCGGTAAAATAGTCGACATATGCAAATGTGTCTAATTATACATGCTGATAAGAGAAGCCCAACATCTGTTTCCCCACCATATCCTAACAAACCAAAAAAAAAAAAAATCATAGGGTGCTTAATGCAGAATTTTTAATATATTTTGACAAACCAAAAATAAACATGCACCTCCGTTATAATGAAATACATGTTTTGCAAAAATGTCTACTTCATTTTTATTTATCATTACCATTTCAAAAGTAAAGTGTGCATGTGCATGGAAAGCGTTGATTTACATTTCCTCCTACAGATGACGGCTGAAATCAAAATCTTACCACATAAAGGAGAATGTGGGTTTTTGATGCTTAGAAATTACAAATCGTCAACAAAAGAGTGCTACAATCCGTGCTTTTGTTTCGCCAATCTAACAAGAAGCATGATAATGCCACCATAATTACGGGTTTAACACGGACGTTTTGGTGAAAGTCACAGAGATTATGCGGGCTGTACACAAATCACACAAATGCGAACATGTAATGCGGTTTCACACAACTCAGGGCACATCGAGAAAACATTTAAATATAAATGCAACGCAAAAATGTAAAGTATCAGAAAAATTCGATTAGACGTTCAACTGAAGATCAAAGCTCCGCACGTTTCTGGAACAGCACTGGCACCTGTCCTACATTGTTAACATGAGTCTCTTGAAATGTGGATATTTAATTGATGGGTAAACTTAGTTTCAGCTTTTAAAATAAACAAAACTCTACAACAAAAAAAGGCCTTTGTTGCAAGCAGTGCAGAAAATAAAGTGTTAAAGTTACCCTACGCTGTGATTGAGCACAGTTTGTAACCACTGGGAAGGATAATCCCTGCGAGCAGCTCAATGAAACTTTAAGCAGGACACCCTGTCCAGTCTCGCAGAACAGTACCGACAGAGCCGGCCTAAAAGCAGAACGCAATATTGGCACAGGCGCTCATTATTGTGCAGAACGGAGAAAGTATTGTCTTCGTCATTATAATCTTCTAAATCGGTTTGTTTGAGCTTCTAAGTCACAGACCTTTATCAAAAATGCTAAAAATGGCAGAATCCGTGACGTCCGTGACAAAATCCCCGCCTTTACCGTAATACATTATGAAAGGTGTGGATGTGTGCCCTCCGTCCGTGACAAAACAGGTTACTGTTATTGCGGCTCAAGTTGCTGTTGTTACATTATAACCATCTCTGCATCTCTGCACATTTTCAGGGAAAATTTAAACTGAGGTTTCAATTATCCATCTCAGAACAAATGTCCTCTGGTCTGGCAAGAAAATACATTGCACTGACCACCTCCTTCCTCCCTCCAGCATGTATATGGCACTTGTACCATTCTGGGCAATTTGTTCCATTCTCCTTCTGCAATTGATTCCAGTATGCAAACAGTTCCTCAGGCTACAAGCTCCAGCATAGCTAGCTGTCCAACTGTACTGTTCTCTCCAATACATAGGCTATTTTCTTCCATTCATGCAGATTCTTTTTTTTTCAGCTCTGTGAATACTCTTCACTTGCAAATTGATTTCAATGTTGTTTCCCGTTTCCTGTGCATTGTTTGTTCAGCTTTAATCGTGTAATACCGTCCTCTTTCCGCACCTTTACTGTGCATGTGAAGAGCTCTGGCACAGGTAGTGTCATGCTGGGTATTTTGAATGCTGGGTTCAGACGATTTAGCCAAGTATTGCAATTGCTCACAATCAACTTCGTTTGTGAGGCAATTTGCGGGTGTCCTTTGCCCTTGTGTGTTGACAACACTCTATTTCCGTGGCAGCAGCCATGTTGAAACTCCTTCGAATCCTCAGTGCCGGCTGAGGTTTGCGCGGTGTCATTTTTCAATGCGGAATTAAGGTGGAAAATCCCTCAAATCTTTAGGAAACATGACGGAAAAGTAGTTAATCACACGAGGCTTCCAGGTAATTATTCAAGAGTTCAGCATAATGGAAGTTGCAAACCCGGTCTCGGTCTCTCTCCCGCTCCCACTTTGCTAACCGCAGAGAGCGTTCCAGCTCTGTGATTAGTCTTCCTGCATCCCAGACTGCGTAGCACAGCGCAGCCGTTAGCTCGCCCGCAACTCCACCTGCCAACTTCGCTGCTTTTGTTTCAGCCACGAGCCAAGGAAGTGCGGTCACTGGGGACAGAGGCTCTCCACATGAGTGCACCACACTGGCTGCGTGCGAGCCACACCAGAGACTGACTAGTGTCAACACTGCAGCCTCCAACGCACCATTTCAACTGCAGCACAAAGGCTATACTTAAGGGCTCTGTATCTAAAGATTTCCAAGAAAAGTTTTTTGAGGGGTTTTTTTAACAACAAAAAAAGAGTGCACAATTTTTTAAGCCAAAGTTATGACTTAATTACCACTGTGGGCCTGTGCATTTGTGCTTTAAAGACTATGAATGTATTTTTCTCTTCACATACATTCTGTATGATATAGTATGTACCATGTGTACTCCTGTAGGAAAGGGTGCAAATATGGACTGCTTTATTATGATTTTCACAAACAGCAGAAATTCTAGATCGGCAGGGTCTTTTGGCGCCATTTTGAGTCGTGACAATGTGTTCTTAAAACCTAGCATGTTGCCAATAAAATATTGGCCTTGGACAATAGCCACTCCCTTCTCCCTGAGAAGACACAAAAAAAAAAAAAAAAAAAAAAGTTGTTTCCAGACCAGTCAGGTTTCAGGACTGTCTGTTTGCCTCTGGATCCACATCTGGATAACAAAGCCTGCATAACCGAATGGTTCTTTATGAGCCGTGAGAAAGAACATCTATGGATTACGAAAGTACCGCGAAAGTAGGACCATTGGAAGTAAATCATTCAACGCTGTGATGCGTGCCTGAACTACTTTGTGACTTCGCAGAAGGCGGAAAAATAACTGTTTTAAAAAGCCATGCCAAGATAAAGGACCTGCTAGCCATCCAACGTGCTCTTTTGACAGATGTTTCTTAGCATGCAGGTTAACAAAGATGTAGGCTAGAAACAAAGACACTATTTTATTTCCCCATAAAAAAATGTATTAAAAAAAACATGAATATATTTTTTTTATTCCACATAAATGGGCAGTCGCACAAAGACAGATGTGTGAACATGTATAGCACAAAATAAAATAGTCTAATATTACTGTGACAACGTGCAGGATGTCTGTCATACTATGTAGTGACCATTGCTAACAACTTCACTCTTCTTCAACCCAGTGCGGTAATCTCGAATCCCTATAAACTCCAAGCAGACGATCCTTCCCTTCATTAGGATTGGCTCCTAAGTACGTGGTACCTTCATCATCATTACTATAAAATTCTAGATTGTGTTCTGCTCAGACAAAATCATCTACACATGAATAAAAATACGCTTTCTCACGTCTATAATGAGAAAAACATCAAGTCGTGTGATAATCTAATGTACACTGGTGATATGATGAGTGGGAAGCCAGTATAGGCCCTAATACTTATGGGGTTGTGGCCTTTAGCTTCATCCATCCAGCACACTAAGCAGTTTGCACCAAAATCGATCCATCAACATCTTATAACAAATCCATGTATTTTAGATCACATGTACAAGCAATCAGAGGGGGGGAGAAAATAAATAAATAAATCCAAAACTGCTTCTTTCTTGTTTAGCAAATTATTAGTATAGGCCTAGTATTGTAGGCCTAACTGTAAAATATAGCCTACTCTTTATATGGCACAAAAGAAGACAGCGTTTTTAGGAACATGGATAATGTAAACTCAAGCAGAAAGTAATTATATCACATTCAAAGGGAAAGAAAAGAAAATAACAAACTGTATGGGGGGGGTCGTCTAATTTGCTTCCCTTTCTGTGTGAAATGTAGGCTAAACCTTTTTTCCAGCACGAGATTACCAAAGTTTGTTAACAGATAATACAGCATCCATGGTTTAACTGGCATGTAATATGCAATAAACACCAGAACCGCAATAAATAATCAATGAGTGGTCCCCCTCTTTATGCCCAGTTTGAATATTACCATTAAAAACAAAGTGTCTGCTGCCAACTCATCAGCATATCAATGGCACATGCCACAACAGGCCGGCTCTGCTTTACTCCACAGATCATGGTAGATAAACCCCAAATAACAGAGAAATTAACAAATGCTTGACATTAGCTCAACATCCATTATTCTGACACTTCTTCTGAATTTCAAAGGCATGAGTGCATGCTTAATCAACATTCATATTCCCCAGTGAGCCACAGGCACCATATTGCACCCCGCCTCAACGCTGATGAAAACTGCACATTAGAGCCATTTCAAAAATGTTCAGGGACTCTGTGCTGGGGACGTAGGGGCCGATAGCTCTCACTTTCCTTTTAGACGCGTCCAAAACAAAAGCATCTGCCTCACCCACAAACCCACCCCCTTGCCCCCCCTCCACTACACCCTACCCTCTTCTGCTCGGGAGACATATGCAGAATGAACTGAATGGCATTTTAAAGAGGGAGTAATCATTACATCCAAATTCATTCATGGGGCTCGCAAAGGCCAAAGAGGCCTCTCCAGGGACAAAGACCTGCGGGACTTCAGTCCCCACTGCACTGGGAGCCAGGCAGTCTCAGAGAGCAGACAATTTCCAATTCTAATGTCCGAAGCTATGGGACTTATGTCACATCCTAGCGCACTGGCTGCACCCATTCTGTTCTCATTGTAGCGGGCACAGACACTAGGCAGGACACTAGTGCTAGGCAGGAGGCGCAATATATTTGCATGTTATTCAATTGTGAAAGGGTAAAAGTGACAGCACTGTGTCGAATTCTTTTCCCTTCAGAACAGCACGGCTCTGTAGGAGAGGCATGGCTGACAGATGACTCCCCAACATCTGTGTTACGCGGGCGTTACAGATGAGAGACCGCGCATCCCCGGTCACCCTCGCAAATAAGAAGATAGACAGACATTTGATGGAAATTAGCTTTAAATTACCAATCAGAATTCTCCCCAACCCCTCCCTTAGAAATTAATGTATTCTTAAGAACTTGCTGCAAATAACAGACAGATTTGAGAACACATAATAAGTACACAACAGAGGGTGACTTTGTTGTATTGACAGATACATTTTGGACCAATTTCCCAAGGATCTCTTACTGAGTTAATTACTTAGGGGTGAAATGATTGGTCTTTGCCAACCTTCTTCGAAAAACTATGGCTTGGAAATAAAAATGAAATGGAACACTTTCTGTTAATATGCCAATAGGACATATAAGCTATATAGGCTGGGTGTAGGTTTTACAGAATAGTCAAAGGACAGAATTGAAGTCAAAAACATCCACAGAGGGGAAAAAAGAGAATATTTTTGATTTCCTCCAATCTGGGAAGAGTAAATAAAATGTAAAAACTGGAACAAATATGACACATGGCAGTTCTCAAATTAAATAATCATTGCACACGTGCACAATTTCTAAATAAAATATGTTTGTTGTTATAAATGAGAGGAAAACTGAAGTGAGTATTTTTTAGTGAGTTTGGTGTATATTTGAGTAATGCACACTTTTCTCTGGAGTATAGTGGCTGACCATGACAACTCAAGTGCTTGGCACAGACAAAATTGTGAAAACTACTGTCTACCGATTTAAGTGTGACGCACATGCGTGTGTAGCTCTGACACAAAAGCCAAGGCCGAAACAAAAGGTGCGTTTCCATTGTGACGCTCAAAGATTACATGCACAGGGGGCCCAAAACATGGCAGAAAAAAGGAAAACGCGTACAATTCAGTGGCCCTCTCTCTTCTCTTCTCTTCCCTCCCTCCCTCCCTCCTTCCCTGACTGGCGCAGTCGACGGCCACTGAAACACTTGAGGAGACGGGCGGTTTATCTCCGGACACAGTATTTTCTTTCATTAAGTCCACTCAGGCCCGTATTAAAGATGCATTTAATGCAGCGGGGAGGTGGGCTGGTGGGCACCGCTGTCTGTGACAGGAGGGTTACTGATGAGCTGCTGTGGGCTGGCCCTCCCAGCAGGACTCCATGTCTGAGGGCTGATGAAGGACAGTAATACTTTCCCCTGTGTGCGAGCCGGCCCCCATGTTCCTCTCCCAAGTATTTACTGAATCGCAGGGCCGCTGCACACTGGCGAGGGGGTTAGACTGCCGTGCCTCAGCGGATGCTAAGAGATGATGGATGGCCTAGTCAATACGTTATGTCTTGAGAGCCTGATTTCCTGCCATTCCAATCACTAACCCTCCAGAGCCCCCTCAGCTGATTGGACAAGCAGAATAATTTCGCAGGCTGTGAAAACACCGCAGCCGCGCCGTCTGTCAGACCCTCGACAAGATTCAGCATTAGATCTGGCCTTACCAAGTTAGATTATAATAAGGAAATAATATTAACAGTGAAATACACCAGAACGTATCACCACGGCTCATATGAATGGTAAGTGATCGGGGTTGGCGCTTTAAAGCAATGGCAACTGTGCTAAATCTTTTTCACAAATGCTGAAATATCATACAAAAGGGTACTGATTGTCATTTTCATCATAATCAATGGCAAATGTGCCAAAAGTAACATTAGTCACATTTTAAATGCAGTGACAGCAAAGAATACTAAATGACTATAACTGCAACACACAATGGATCCCGTTTTTTTTTTTTTTTTATCTTTATATTCTGGGAAAATATAAACAGTTTTTTATTCATCTGTTTTGTTTCAACATCAGATTCAAACAATATTCTGTCAACCTGGGCCAACCGGTCTCTCAAGGGGGGTAAAACATCATACTGAGATTTTACTCTTGCTTGTAATTTATAAAAAGTGATCTGAAAGATATTCATGGTGTGGTAAAAATATATAATATTCATTTAATCACTGATGTGGACAGTTATCCAGAACAACATAGGTTCTGGGATGTGGCAATGGGATGCTACTTCAGTGTGTAGGTAAGACACGCTTTGCTGATAAGCTATGCTACAAAAATGCTGACACTAAGAATAGTGAATGCTCAAGGTAGGCTCCTTCCCCCTAAGGAATACAGTACCTTATTCTAGCAGTGATTAGAGTACAATGGAACCAGGAAGCTCCCAATTCATGCTATGTTCTCGGTGACCTCCAAAGGAATAATGTCCTTGCGGCCTTTGGGGATTACAGGTGTTAAATTCAATAAAACATGATCTTGAGAAATAGAAAGAAATGGAAACAGTGCTATTAACACTGCTTATAATCTTAAACGTACATAATGTCACATCATGAGTCAATGATGGTAACCCAATGCACAATTTGAACATGCATAAATGGAGGAATATTAATACATTTCATCCAATAAGTTAGATTGAATTGGGAAAATAATTAAAAATCACCAAGCTCCTCAACTGTTCTAACTATATACATAATATGCCTGGAAAACTACACCTTTCCATGTGTGTAAATATTATACATTTTCTGTATGTTACATCTTTAATATAATATATCTTTACATCTTTACACATATATCTTTTTACTCTAAGCTTTTGAAACAGGTCATGTTTATAAGCATATATTGATGCTATGATATACTATATTGATGCATACTGCCTAAACATGGATACTTAGCAACATGCATTTTTAATTTAGAAAGAAGAGAAGGTCTTAGGCTACATTCTCGCAAGAGCTTTTCAATTGATCTCTGCACTGCTGTGCTTGATGAAAGCGTGTGTGGGCAAGAGCCTAAACACCTGCATTATAAAATCTTAAACAACTCACCAATGTGAGCAGTTAAGCGTTTCCAAACCTCCTTTTCCTGGCCTCTTTTGTGCAGTTTGTTTGTATCGCACTGCCTTTAAAATGATACACTATCTCCAAGACGATGTATATAAAAATGTGACTTGTGACCGTGTAACATGTTCCTGTATGCATTTTTAACCTGGGAATATGGCAGTTGGGAAAACATTACATTTTAAGGTGCTTTTTATCTCCACTGATGGCTCTCTGCCAGTCATCGTCCAACACATAATTTTGTGTGCTTCTCGCAAAAAAATGTGGATTGATGTCACACATCTTGTTAACTCCAAAAACAAATGTGTAGATTTTAAAAAGCTAATGTTTCTGCACTTGCATGCCTTTGTCAGTCCATCAGCAATAACATGCATCTCACATGACATACTTCCCAACAAGTTAAGGAGGACAAATTTCTCTTCTTGGACAGCAGTGGTGGGTTTGGTGTGCCTCTTGAAAACCCATGTAGCATCATGCAACGCACTTGCCATTTTGTATCCAGTGATTGTCTCACACCATTAGGCTTTCCATTTTAATCATCAAGTCCATTTTTATTGCAAGGTTGAAATAAACCATTGAAGGTTCACAGCAGCTGTCAATTTGGTGGAAAGCCTAGACTCAAGTAGCAGTAATAATAACAACATTAACTTGAATTTGATGCTCAAAGTAAAGTAACAAATCTGTTTGTTAGATAGAATTTTGGCCAAAGTACTAAAGGTGTTATTTTACTCTATGGGGAGATGAGCTAGACATGGGGTGGTAGGTGGTGGGACAAGGGTGACTTAGAGGTGTGACGTATGGTGAGGGAAAATCTCGTCTCTCCTTTACCTTAACACTGGTGGAAAGTAAGCAACATCCTAAATCAAACGTTTGACAACAGTCTTGCATGTTAGGTTTTCCCTACAGAGCGTTGGCATGTTCATTTTATAGAATAGGAGGTAATAATTTAATGGGAATTGCCAAATATGAATCTGTAACAACTTTTAATTTTGAATGCTGATCACAAGGACAATGAATCCGAGCATAAGGTATCTTACCTGGGAAATCTTTCCTTTAGCATTTTCATACACTGGCGTGTGGGTATCAGTTGTTCCATAAATTTCGCTATCGTTTTATATTCTGCCCGAGAAAGCTTCATGATGTTAACAATTTAAACACGGCTTTAAAAATCGCCAACTTGCGCTATTGAAGGAGAACCGCTAAATACAGTAACTTGGATAGATTTACGGAATGAATTTTTGCTAGCTATCTAGCCTAGGCACCTAGCCGGCTATCTAGCTAATGTTACCGTTACCTTACAAATGAGCTCACAAGCAAGTTGGCGACAGTTCGAGTTATCGAGCTAATGTAGCTCACTATCAATTATTCCATCATAGTTTCTCACTTTTCTACAATAAAACTCTCCCAAATGTCAAAAGGTCCAGATAGTTAGCAAGTGCTTAGCGTTAACTAGCTAACGTTAGCTACAGCATCTAAAATAGCCTGCTAACAATACTGGCTTGCATTTCACGAAAAAACGAAACACCCCAAACTTAACGAAAGTGTGGCTAACATTGCCCGTCGTAAACTTCTAAACTAATAATTGGTCACTATTTCTATGTTAGCCTCACGAGAATTGTGTTTACATTGAAGCTGAGAGAAAACAACTTCCTGAATCCTTCCCGCGGCCAAGTTAAACAACTAGCGTCAATAAGAGCGCATACTCCATTGGACTAAATGGCACAATCTGAGTATGGTGGAAGTGGATAGGCGGAAGAGCTGTGCACACATTGCGCACAGCTCCGGAGTCCACCACCCACAAAACGAGAAAATGGAAGAATAGGGAGTGAGCTGTGTGGTAGAACAGATAACGTGTGAGGTTGTGGGAAGCTAGCAATGCCCTGATTTAACTGAGTAACTTAATTTCCTTAACATTGTTAACAAATGTGTCAACCCCCTCAAAACAAGAGCGAATTGAAAAATGCGTTGTTACATAAGGAAAAATACAAATAAATCCGCAACACTAGTTATTCAATAGAACGCTTGATAACTTAGCTGCAGAATTATTGAACAGTAGTGGCTTTAAATTAGCTTTTTCAAATGAACGCTTGCTTCGTAGCTTGCTAAAAAAAAATGCTTGTAGTTGTTGAGACGTTGTTCATTTGAGTGCAACTATTAAGCTAGGTATTCATTTGTAATATAATGCACATTTTAAGGTCTGCTAGCAACAGCACTTCTGCGTTTAATTAGCTGTTATTAAACCTCACAGAGGTTCATATTGAAGCTGTTGAAGTAAAATCCTGGTAATTAACCCATTCCTTTACCACCTTGAATTTACAATCTAGGATTAAACTATAGCTAGCAAACTGGTTACACAAATTGTGAAATAGTAGTCTAAAACATATGTCCACATCAAGATATGCAATTAACATACACATTATAGCCTTTGAAGTCAAATATTGTGATTAAGCAAATTTGTAATCTTAGTCTACTAACTGGATAATAGCTGTGTAATAGCCTGTGTATTTTGTAGATAACATTGTTGTAACAATATCAACTGGAAAAGTAATTTTATTACTGAAAGTGGAAAGTAGCTAGCTAAATAAAGACTTACCATTTTAATGGGTGCAGACTTTTTATGGTGTTTAGTTTTAGAATACAGCTAAGCCAGTGAATACTGTATCACAGCATACTGTTGGTTGTGAAAAAAACGTGATACAATCTACAATATAGCCTACTGAGTTTATCTTCCACACATTTCTAGATGTATTGTGCCATTCATAAAAAATACACCAAAATATGATCTGACTAGAAAGATGCTTGTCTGTAAAAACAAAATCGACATGTTTATTGTTTATTTCAGATTTTTTTAGAACTAAAACTTTCGATGGAATATATTGCGGCAGAGGGTTTCCTATTTACTCAGCAAGGATCCTCAGGTGCATCTGTCAAAACGGTAAGAGCTGTCTAATTCTTAAACAGTCACTGTTTCTCCACTTACGACAGTAGCACCAAAACAGGGGCATTATGTCCTAGCATTGTCAGACATCAACACCCACCAACCCCCCTTAATCCTCTTTTGCAGCCAAAAGATGATTTAAGGGGATTGGGAACTGAAGCAGAGAGCACTGGATGGCATTGCAGACATTACTGCAAAGTGGTTTCTTTTAGCGTTCTGAAGTCAAACCTAGTGCCTTCCCCAGTTGCCTAAACCCACAGAAGGATGAAAGTGAGAGGAGTCACCATATGGAGCAGATTAGCAAACTTCGCTCTTTAAAAAGGTTACTTACATCATTGTAGGTCCAGGTATACCTTTCTGCAGATCTTGCCTCTTGGGAAAGTGTAACAAGTTTGGTACAGTGGCATGGCATTATTTCTTGATATGTTATGGCAATTTGCCTTCATCTCAGCTCTTGAAAGTTTGGCATGTTTATGCTCTGAGTGCCCACGGCTGGAGGATTTTAATGGATTTTCGGATAAGGATACTGTAGACAATCCTAATAAAACTTAGAGAAGCAGGGGAGTTTAAGGCTAGTACATAATTGAATATGCCTGGAGGGAATTTGTTTTTTTTACAGTGTCACGATCAAACAATAAAACGAGTTTGTCAACCTTTGTTGAGTGAGCTTGTAAGCGAAATGCATGCAAACACACGGCACAGCTTATTGATCATCTGCGTTACTGTCAATATTTAGACTATAAATGCATAATATTCTTAGACTATAAATGCATTTTTAAGTGCATTAGGTGTCTGTTAAAAAGCCTGTCTGTTGAAGTTTTTTAGGCAATCTTAAAAATACTTCACAGGTTTGTTTCCCAAACTGCTGTACTTCCACACCCATAATCAGTTATATTTTTATTTTTAAATATAAATCAGATGGAAAAATACATCCGTAATGTTGTTAAATAAACAGAATTTCAAGAGGTAAGTGTTCTCTCTCCTGAGGCCATTTTGTCATAAAACCCCACTTTCGATCAATAATGATTACTATGGTGCTGTTGTATAATTTCTCTGTGGCAAGTGTTAAGACTGTCTGCAGTAATAGTTTTCTTTCTCTAACAGAATGTCTCTTTTTCAGATGTCGCGTGTAACTGACACACAGAAAAGCTGATAAGAAGCACATTTCATGAAGAGCCTATTACTTCAGAAGACTGGTCCCAGGTTGAAAACTGGGTTTGAGCTTTCAGCTTGAACCATGGTTTTAATTGTTAATTTTACAACAACATTTATGCTTTACAGAGACACGTTGATTCCTACAGTAGCAAAATACAATTAGAATATTATAACAAGACACATACAATATTAAATTAAGCTAAGAAATGCAAGGAACTTAGAAATAATGATGCCCGAAAAATTGAGATCAGAAAGTTGTGAGTGACTGAATAGTATGTTTAATAATAAATTATCTATGAATTGAGCCACTTGAATTACCCTAAAGCTTGTAATGCAATCCAAAGCAATCAATGGTCTGTTTACAGAAAAGTACTGATTCAGTTGTACAGTCTCAAGAGCCTAAGTCCATTAGTACAGTTTCAGGGCAGGTCCAAGTTGGGGGAACCCACAGCTTGAAGAGGTGATTCCTTAAGGTCTCTGCACAACTAGGCGACTATTAGTGGTCATACAGTTGACTCAGAAAATCACAGTTGGTCCTAAATGGATGTAGTCCAGAGATGTCTCCCCTTTGTAGATGTTGAAACTTGTCATGGCTGGCCATCAGCGTAGACCCTTCAACCACTGAGCCAATTGGAGAGCAGGAGGGTGCGACGTGAGGACCATTTGAACATCGTCCTGAAGTAGACAGCTTGAAAAAGTACAGGCAGCAGTGTCAGAATTCATTGTCCAGAAATGTAAGAAAGCAAATGTAAACCATTCTAAAAATCAATCAAAGCACATTTGCTGTACTTATACACAGACACTCAAATAGAAACACGAGCAGCTGGTTAGGCTCGTATTTTAAATTATACTGTTATTTTAAAACCTTACGTTAAAATATACTGCTAAACCGATTCCAGATAAATTAAAAAATCACCAGCTACATTTTTCCTTCCCTGCTATAGCCTTTGCCGCACATATGCTGTTTGTTGTGCGTGCACTACTCTGGATTGTGAAGATTACGCAAAAAAGCCCCCTCACTACCTTCCACAGTGTTTATATTGCGCTCTCCTTTACTCAATGCGCAGAGGCCTTTAGATGGCCATGGCGGCGGAGCTGTATGGGTACACTTGCTCATTCTGTCTCTGAGGGGCCAGTGATTAAAAGAAATGTCCCCTCGCCAAGAGGCCTTGCACGGGAGGCCCAGACAGACGGGCTGCATTAGAAGAACAACAGCCCGAGTGGAGGTCTGCGCACACTTACATTAGGAGTAGTATGGTTGGGAGCAGGGCAGTGTGGCACAGTCCTGGGAAGAACAAAGTGACAAACAGGCAGCTGAGTTATTTATGTTGTTGTGGGGCTGCATAGCATGAGCAGGGATACCAGCAAGATAGGTATTGCAGCTATCCAGTTGGAGAGCACAGGGATCTGGGTCAGTTGGTGATATATAACTATCGGATTATATGCATATTGGACCTGAAGAATTGGCATGTGCTTGTCAGCACTACAGTGTTCTAGGAAAAATAGCTGGAGACCGTTACACCCAGTGGTCCTTGCAGCCTGCTAGGGGTCAGCAGGATATTTCCCTAGAATGTGGTAAAGTTCACAACTGGAGAGGAGTAAGTATAGGGGGGGGGTGGATGTGAGGTAGTGGAGAAGTGTTCAGTAATGGACATTCAAAAAATTGGCTCAAGGTTTGTGAAGCAGGATGCTTGGTGGGATCATGGTTTTGTGACACAGTTTACTGTAATTGATATAAAAAGGTGGGATCAGGGTTTGTGAAGCAGTGCACTTTAATAGACATTAAAGGGTGGTATCAAGTTTTGTGAAGCAGTCTACAATAGGTATTAAAGGGTGGCATCAGGGTTTGCGAAGCACTGTGCCTTAATAGGCATTAAAGGGTGGGGATCCAAGGCTGTGAAGTTGAGTGCATTAACACACTGTGTAAACAGGGCAGCAATACATATCGTGCTGTTAGCCAGCTGTGAAGCCTACACACAGTGGGAGATGAATTTACAAAGGATCTTTCCCTCTGATATTCGAGAGACGGTACACTGATCCTTATTCCAGTGCTCTCGGCACACCATTGTAGTGCTAAGTACTACAATACTAATGGCATTTATATATATATTCTTGCCCATCTGACGTTTACATTTTATTTTGGCCTATAAGAAGTGGTATTGGTGTGTAGAGGGAGGGATTGTATTTGACAAAGGTGCAGAAGCAGTACAATTAAGCAGTGAATGCAGATTGTTTCTAAGTGGTAAATAATGACAGAAATGTGCTTGTATCTCAAAGAAAGATCTTAAGATCTTAAGATTAATAATTTATTGTGTTCAGATATTAACTTATCTTCCTTTAGTACATATACAGGTAAAGGGAATGTATATGGACAGTACAGTATGTGCAATGTGTTGAATAGATTTATTCTAGATTTATTGATTTACTCCAATTTTCAATCGTTATGGACTGCATTAACCCCTGTCCATATCCATTTTTTAAAATAGTAATTATTTATTAGTTTCATAAGATGAAAACTAGTGAAAAAAACATATTTAATAGATTTATTTTTGTTAGTTTGTGTGTGTGTGTGCATGTCCATTTTTTTATTTGAATGTAGGCATATGAATCTGATCAACACTGATTACAAAATGTGTTTCTCCACAGCACTAAATCCCCCAGTTAATTTTGGGGTCTGTTTCACTGCTGAATCCTTCAGTGTGATGAGAGACTATTGTCTGAGTAAAGTACATACAGTAGGGTACATACAGTGTCTAAAATGTGTTTTTCTGACACATGGCTTATACGCAGTTGATCACACAGCCCCTCTCCTCCCCCATGCACTGAAGTATTCCCTTCCCCATAATATTAATCACCTTGTAATAAGATAATCTCGTAATTAATGGCAAGAACCAGTGTCACCGTGGTTTTCTTTTTTTATAATATGTATACAGTAAATGTCATGACTGGTTTATAGGACAGAATGATTTTCTTTTCTTCTGGGAGTCTGGGTCTCCAGCCCTGAAAATCAGCGTCTTAATGTGAAGCAAGCCATAACCAGGAAATGCCTGTAGTATTAGCAGGGTATCAGATTCGTACTTTTGGAAACGTCTCACTAACAGCATGGCTGCCCTGCAAATCCCGCATCCATATTTTACTAGGGGAAGACAAGACACATGTGTTTTGCCAAAGCTTTTAAAGCCGTTTCTTTCATTTATTTTATTAGCCTTTAATGAATGTAATTAGAAGGCAAGTAATTAAATGCAATTGTGCTCAGTATGTTTTCCCTGTTGTAAATTGCCCTAAACAACGTGCATGGTGCGAACAAATTTACGGGATTAATAGGGGATAGATAATGTTTTTGGATTGTATTTCACTCTAAACGGCTGCACGGAGAAACAAAGACTGTGGCACAACCTCATTAATCTTAGTCAACTGGCAGCACTCGTGCAATTTGCATGACTGAGGCAGTGGCACATGCTGCAGTTAGGCCGGAGTTCTGGATCCCTCCAATTTCTCCTCCCGTTAACGTCACGTCAATCATGGATAACCCAGTAATACCCTCTCAGTGGAAAGGAAAGGGCACCCACCCCCCACCCCCAAATCACTGATTTCAGCTTAGCACTAATTACACTGACATAGGCTTAACATAAGAGTTTTTTATTCTATTTTTAAAAAAGAAACTTTACAATATTACGATGCTATATATTGTTTAAGCATGGAAATCTGCATGCTTTATTTGTCCATTATGGAATAGTATAGCCACAGTGGCAGTTGTGTGTTCAAGGATTGACACAGAATGCAGCTAACGTTTAATGATATTCCATCGCTATAGGTGTTTGATGTAACGTGCAAAACCCAGGGCAAATAATCTGTCAGAGAATAATATTGAGCATTGGGTATTTAAAAAATCAATACAATTAAATATGGCCCTTGCTGTTTTGCTGTGAGGGGGAAGGTAATGCTAGGGAAAAAATGGCATTTCACCCTGCATCATAGTACTTTTGTTTTTAAGTCCTACATTTTTTTGTTGAATGTAGGAAGCATTTTACTCCACCAGCCCCCACAAAGCAGGTTAAGCTGAAAATAATTTTGAGCTAAATGGTGGCTCATTTAAGCTGAAACAGGGTAACATTTTTTGAGCCCAGAATGAACGCTAATTATCCAGTTATTAACTTTTAAAAGGAATTTTTAATTCCATAAATCAGTGCAACGTTTTGGTGAGAGAAGGCCATTTACAAATGAGTAAGTGCACTCAGTGGCTGAGCTGCCTTGCTTTTGCATCCACGACGCATGCTGTGTTTTCTCTCTCCATTTCTAATATCCTGGAGGCATTTTTCTCATTATCAAATATTGTTTGATGTCTTTGTTTCTTGATGATTAACCGTGGTCACCAAACACTGGCCTGGATTGTTTAAAATTTAATTTTCATCTCTGAAGTACCCCGAGTGGCTCTGACTGGGCGACCCACATATTTTATGTATGCTATTTTTCATGCTAAAATGCAAGAGGATACATGGCATTCAAACAGTGAAAATTCTCTGGCCAAGCCTTTCAATTCTACCCAAGCATTATTATGCATGTCTATGTAGATTTTGTACAGTACAATTATGTATACAATTTTGCTAAACATTAAAGATAATAACATATGTTGTCTTTAGCCTGACTTTAGTCCAGTGCACCTCTAAAAGAGAGAATATCCAAATATACGAGTACCACGTTGATATTTGCAATATTAAACAGGGATTTGCAATACTTAATTGCTGTGGTAATTAATTACATTTAAGTACAGTACAAGTCATGCCTTGCTGGTGTCTAAATGTGTTCCCTAATCTCTAGTATTTCTGTTTCAGTTATGTATTTAAATATGCATACAGAACGACAATTTGAAAAAGCAAGAGTTCTTTTTTATTTTTTTTCCCCCCCAGAAAAGCAAGATAAGATTTATGGTATTGCTGATAATGCGGGCGAACAAATTGGGAAACAACACTCTAAAATAATGCTACAACGTCAAAACTGTATTGAGCCCTTGATATATCTCAGTATCTCGGTTCAATAGCGGCCATAGTATCTGTCTAATGACATTATCTTTTGAGATTGGGAGGAAAGAAAAGGGACAGAAATGAACAGCACCATTGTCTGAAGTCTTATTTAAACAAATGGTGTGAGCGAGGGGAGAGATGGCTTGGTGAATGAAAGGTTATACTTTGACCTGTGTGTTTGTATTGTCAATAACTGGAGAAGGCTGTCAAGAAAGAGGAAAGATAAAGGTCAATAACTATGACAAATATGTTTGTGTTTGTACACTCTTACTGATAGTGCTGCAGTGTCACTGGCTACATTTCACACCCCACAATAAGAATAGTAATGGCAATGGAAATAGAACTGCAATTATTTAGCCAGCCTATTTCAAGGGAACCTGTATACCTTGATAAACCAAATGTAGCATTTTGATGAAATACTTTCCTAGATAAATAACCAGACTCAATATTTGCAATATTTAAAATAGAAGTAGCAAAATGTCATGTTTTCTGTCTTTCTTTTATTTATTTATTTATTTTTCTAATAGACAGCCATTGTTATAGCGAGCCCTTTGACATGGATTAAATCTCTCCCCATCTTGTAAATCTCTCTACAAAGTGTACCTTTTACATATTTGTATTGCCCTTTATATTGGTTTAAGCAAGGGCCAGAGATCGTGTTACTCTATGATAGTAATCAACTGAACGCTATCAAGCCTATGCACAAGCGTATACCATAGTTCTTTTTATCATGTTTCACAAGGAGATGGTCACGATTGCAGTTTTTAAAAAAGTGGGTAGTGTGGACATTAATTCTGCATGCAGAGTTCATCACATGGCGCAATTATAAAGTGCTTAAATTTGTTCTTTTTTTATAATGACCAACAAGGTACGCATTGCTTAGCACAATTTCTTTTCTGCAGTGAAGCAAACCGCCTTCCATAGTGCAAATCAGTAAGGCTTCATTTATCTATAATCGTATTATTAGTGTTCCAGAGCCACTGTTTTTCCTACCTTTTTAGTACATCTTCTGTGGTCTCGAGTGCCATAAATGTGCAATTAAAAGGCTTTACTAATTTATGAGAATCATTGCGAAACCAACACAGGGCATAACTGTGGACGTCAACCCTGCATATTGTTGTGGTTTAATTGCTGGTGTAGGAGGCATGTTTAGTGTATGTGCTTGGTTGCTATAGTGACACAGAAACACTGGGTCTTTCTTGACAGTTTTATCTACTGCTGAGGTAAAAGGAGGTGTTAACTCTCATGGTTAGCCCAGATACTGTGGAACTTTCATTTTCAAAAATGTACAAAATTGAGTGAAAGAAAATGCTATTTAGGCAAATTTATTTTGTATCTTTATTTAATTTAGTTAAATGGATTTAAAGGGAACATGATATTTATAATTCAGTCATATTTGCTGTCCTAGAGCGACAGAGAAACTTATCTCAGTTTTTATGGTGTATTGCTTTCAGAATCTTTTTTTTTTTTTACGTATGTATCTGTAAATCTTATGGGATTGAATTTGAATTTTGGTGTGTAATGCGCAAGTGTCTTTAAAAAAGTGATACCCTTGGTTAATAAAGTTGTGCTTCAGAAATGACAGGTCATTCCAGCAATATTTCAATCACAATATAGCTTACAGGGTACAGTATGGAGAAAGCACAGAGAAGCTACATCAAGAGTATAGAGTTGACAGAGAAAAATATTCCCAGTTTGCAAAAGCTTATTTGGATATTGTTGTGACCAGGCAAATAATGTAAAGTATACTTTAACAGGATGTGTTAATTCCGTTGGGGAAACTATTTTTTCCCCTTCTGTTCTGTTTGTTGGCCGTATTACTTGCGGTTTACATTTCATATGATTATGTTAATGTCAGGCTGTTTCTCTGCATTATGAGCAAATGCATTGTCAAGATCTTTTGTAAAGCAGTCAAGTAGCTATTTTGGAATTCTTTTATTATTTGAGAGTGTAACAAAGAAAGTCTTTTGTTCATAGTTTTGCAGCACACAACTCTGGTTTGTGACTTACTACTGTCCCCTAGTGGCCGTTGCTCTTCCCTGTCCCCCCTCAGCGTGTCGGTTCACCTCTCCGGTTAACCTGGTTTTCCTACGTGCCTTCTCCAGCTTATCATACGCAAACATTTAAGCACTTATTTGTTATATTGTCTGTCAGAGGACTCTAAAGGTCCAATTATACATTTCTGTTTCCACAGTGTTTTCCTTTCAAGGAGGGCTCAAACAGTGTAAACAAAAACAGGAACCCTAATGTTTTGTGCTCATTGTGTAGCTTAACTCGTGTCAATAAGGCATTGTTCCCCCGAGTGCCACACCGAAACTGCTCAGAGAATGTTATCAGACCTGTGGAATAGGGCGTGCTGATAATTGTGTTAAAATGTAAGTATAATTATTTGGATAAAGCCAATGCAAGCCAATGTACAAAGACCCACCCAATGTAAATTCAGTCATGCTGTTGAACAGGTCAGAAATGTATTTTGAAAATGCTGTTTTTCAGAGGAAGATTTTTTTCTCTCCCAATATTCAATAAAATTAACCACTTTTTTAACTTTCTAGGACACAAATACAAGTTATATTGTAAAGAAAAATATATATTCCCATATTGTAGCTACTATATTTAAAGCAAAAAACCCTGAACAGTATGAAGGGACTGCACAGTGTACTGTGGGATGTTCGCTCATTTATTAATCTAAGAGGCATTGGATCACATGCAGGTAAACTAGAGTGCGTTTTCCGCCTCCTGTTTGTTTGCTTGGTCACTGCTACGCTGCCTAATTGTTATGATTACCTGGGATCTCAGAAATAAATGGAGTTAAAGGGCTAGTCTCCGCTGACACAGCGAGGAGGAGAAGTCAAGCCCTTCATGTCAAATTACCAATTATGTAGTGCATGGAGGATGGCACTCCAGTCTCTGATGTGCACTGCCCCACGGGGGAACTACTCAAATGAGAAAAATAACACATTTATTTATTAGGTATTCATCCTCCTATCAATACTGCTTCCCTGGTATTATTCTTAAGAGGATATTGCATGTCTTATTACTATATCCCTGTAAGGACTAGAGGGTAAGTAAGAACATTATATTCTTTAGTAAATGTACCCCTTTAAGACAGCTGAGATATACAGTAAGCATAATACAGCTGGTTACGCCATGGAGGTCCTCACTTTATTCTATTGTTGCGTATTTATGGTATTTTCTTAATAGTGTGCGATTGTAGAACATTTGCTTTGTTCTGAATAACATTGAGAGTGATGTCTGCCTCCACAAGTGGTCAGTTGTCAAAGGAGGGATAAAAAAAGAAAAAAAAACATTTAGAAGCTAATAATTAGCATTGATAGTGTTTGCTGTGCGCTGTGCATTCCAGTTGTTTTTTTGTTGTTGTTTTTTAAAATTATTAACGCTTTTTTAAGGACTAGAGTATTTCTTTTTGAACTGACTTTTGTTTGGGCAAAATGTGTAGCATAGAAAATCCTGTTCTACAATCGGCCACACTCTGTGTACATTTCCCCTTGCGTGGAGTCCTGTTTACATGACATGTCTGTTCTCCACGTTGTGCTTACCTCTCAATTCTGCTTGCTGCTTCACCCTCAAAAATATCCAGAAACACAGTTCTGTAAAATCCTGTTATTGGAATGTTTAAAACCCCCTCGGGGTGTTTGAAAAAGGCTTTAGTTGAGAGCCCTACCTGGGGAAAAGCAAGTTACCGGGCAGCCTTGGCCTGAGTGTAGACCACTCTCAGCGAACAGGCGGCAGACACAAACACAACAACCATCAATACCAGGTCCTTCCCAGCACGCCAGAATGCAACAATTTTCACATAAATTAAGACACGCTTGCAACCAGAATACGCCAGTTCAAAGAATCTTGTTTTATTTATTTTTATTATAATTTTTTCTGTTGTTTGCTAAATCCTTGTCATTGCCCAGATATATATTACAAAATATGAGAAAAAAGCCAAAATATATATATTTTTTTAATGAAGTGAGTTGAGAAACTCGGTTGGCAGTTAGTTATAACTATTTCATTTGTCTCAGTGTCATTGTTGGCTGGAAGTCATGATCATGACACAACAAAGGGCAGGGAGTTTGGGGAGGGAACAAAGTTTGACAGGCATATTGATATTTTGATTTTGATATCTTTTGTAGTATACCCATATACATAAATAGCTATTGCAACATAATAGAGGGCATGTTACTTCTTGCTCACCTGAAATACTCTTTAATCAGTTGATATATGGACCTTGGCTTAGGGTGTTCATTAACTAACAGATCACCATTGTTTAGAGGATTAACATCCTATTTCCATACACAAAGCTTACGTTTCTGTTGTGTGTGTTGGATCATTGAATGACAGAGTTCACCTGTAACCTCAAAGAGGCTGTTCAAAGCCACAGTTAGCATTCAAGCCGAGGACTGGAATGCCAAATACATTCAGCAAACATTTGAGAGGTTTTATTCTTTTCCCTCCTGCTTTCCTGGGAACTTCTGAAGTACTGATACATTGCTTCAGTGTATAATTTCGCATTCAGGTTAAGCTGAATTGAGTAGAATGCTACGCGTTAGACAGTTTGTCACTGGAATGTTTATTTGTATATTTTTGTTTACGTTCTTTTCTGTCTTTTTCTTGTAGGTCTCTGGGGGACTCCTTTTATCCATATATAGCCCTGCCACGCTTAAAATGCAGTGTACTTGATCGAAAGGTATTACTTTCTCTACACAACAGCACGCACACAGCAGTACCAAACGTCTGACTGAGGAGTGGACTTGAGCTTCACATGAGCCAATGACTGCACTGGCACTACATATAATATCAGAGTTCAGAAATGATCGGAGGATAACTAATAAACATAATTTACAAAGCTGCTTGTGGTGTCAACCCCCAGCACCTCTAGAAATGCAACACGGAAGTCACTGTTTTTACCCTTCAATTTACAATGCTAATACAGTATACCTTGTTAATCTTTATGGTTTAAGTGGCCAAGTGAATATCTTTTGCTCCATTTTCATCAGGTACTGCTTTGTTGTTCTCAAAAATGTGCTTAATTTATTAGAACAACGGTTAGATTTATAACCACACTAGTTATGGAGAAGTATTACTGCTCCCTTGGGAGACCAAATTACTGTTTATGGTCGGCCTGAGAATGGCTAAACAGATGATTGAGCACCTGCCAGGGTCTCTGTCAGTTCTGTCTGTCTGTTCCTCCATTTCCTTCCTCACAACAACGCCACACTGCCCATCCGGCAAAACGTCAAGAGATTTGGCATTCATAAAGACTTATCAATACCTTTCTGTCCAACTTTAATCTTCCCATCTCAGAGATGAATGTCATCTTTGTCATTGTTTGACAACTATGTTTGGAATCTGACCAAATTTGCTTCAGTCAAGGCAGAAAAAACGGTTTTTGTTGCAGTTCAAGTAATATTTAAAAAACAATTGTTTAATAGTAGTTTCTCAGATAAAATGGCACCGACATAATATGATTCACATATGGCACATATAAAGTGCTATTGCTGCCATTTTGGACACGTGACACATACTGTTGCTGATTTAATTTTGGTTTTATTGTGTTCATGCCACCTGTTTTGTAGACCATATTTATTTAAATTAAATATTGATATTATAAAATTCAAAATCCCAAACAAACAAAATGGCAGAAGTGGCAGAATTATTGGGTGTGTCTAAAGAGAATACATCACTAGTCAAGCTTTCAATCCAAACAATCAAAGTTTCTTAACAGTCTTAAGGTGATACTTATTATACTTATATACTATATAAAAATATTAATTATATACTGTGAATCAAATGACACTCAACTGTAATACTGCATTTAATATCAGACCTGCTTTGTTAATATTTCCAAAATGTAAAATTAAGATGTCTTTTGCAAGTAGCCATGCATTAAATGTTATAAAAACAGTAAATGTTAACACTTAAAAGGTTAGATGAAAAGTATTTCAGTGTTGCGTGGAAGTCTTTAATTCAGTAGAATCTCATATCCTCTCGCAGCTGAAGTCATTGCACTTTTTGGATGTGTGAATGGTCATTCTTTTTTAACACTTAAACGGTAACATTATTTAAAAATGTCCCCAAATATGTACTATTGGCCTTTAAGGTTGAAAAAACCTGCACTTTAATCCGGGCCCTGAACCCTTAAGTTAGTATGGGCCAGTGGTCTTTACAATGTCCATAACATATTTTTTTGCAAAAGTACAGCTAGTAAAATACAAAATCTCTCATTTTGGTTTTATACTTAAGTAGCTGATTGAAGAGAAACATAAATTGCAATTGAAATGGAAAGTTGTATGACAACAATGACAACAATGTAAAATCTCCACATTACATTGACCCCTTGGCTAACATTAGCTCGATATTAAATCAACATTCAGTTAGCAAGGGGTTTGAGAAATATACAACCTGACTCACGACGCTAGTCTGAGGAACTGTACCACCCTTCTGCTCCTGAGCCTACAGTATGGTTTGATATATGTCTGATGGAACTTGGGCAGTGAGGAAGAGAAAAGGCCGTGATCTGAAAGCGCTTACGTAGAGACCAAAAAAAGCAACTGCTACTGCCCTCGGACTGTTCCTGTCCACCAACTTTCAAAGGTTTGAATTTGATTTATACATGCAATGGGAAGTACATCTAATTTAGGGGACTCATAATTTATATTTCCTTCTGTAAACCTTTTTTGGAAAAAAAGTTAAATAAATCACCCGTGGCATTGCTTTTTTCTTTTCCTTTCTCATGACATTTAAGGTTTAAATCAAATATTTCTGCATCCAGCTTGTCGTTGCTCCTCCTCCAGTGGAGTTTATGACACTGTTCTATCCCGTGCCCTGTGTGTCGTTCCTGTTCCCTGCATGATATTGCACCTGTAATTAAATGTCAGTCCGCAAACAAACAAACACTAATAATACTCTGTTTTTTTTGTGGGTGATCTTAATCTTGGCAGTTGCTCATTTATCACTGTTCCTAACAAGCCAACGTGAATTGACAAGTCAGTCAGGGCTTCCCATGCAGCAACGTTGTACTCTGTTGGCTTGCTTTGTTAAACAAGATTACTGGTGGCTGGAGTTTGATCCTGTCTTTACACAGCGAGAGGAGTGAGCTCAACGAAGGTGTGAAAAGCAGCGGAGGAGTATTGGGAGGGTCAAAGTTCCCATTTCTTTATGGGATGTGCATAGCATTAGTGTCATTTTTTGGTTGGTGACGTTAATCAAAACCAACACCATAAAGTGTTAGTTGGTTAATTTGTGTGTTATTTCCAGTGTTATCATTAATTATGTGGTGGCGAGGAAAGTTGGGAACTAATGAGATGTCACAGGTAATTTACACCAATCAGACTCCCCAGGACATTAGGCAAACAAAAACTGTGGAGGATTGCCCCACCACACGACGCATCAAAGGAGAGAGGTCCCTTACAAAACCACGCAAGCATTAAATTAACACTGGCTACTGACAGGGGATGGGGTCCTGGGCTCCCTCTTGCCTTCTTCCTCCGGAGTTATTGCTTATTTATTCTCCTAACCAACTAACAACCCCGACAGCGACCCAAGGGCTCTCAAATCACATAATCCCCACTGCTTATTTTCATAGATTATCCCCTCTCTCAAACAGTAGTGGCAGAGGGGGGGATCCTGTTCACCGCAGTTTTCCTAGGAAGTTAAAACAGAAAGAGAAACTGTGGATTTGCCCAGCTGACAGATAGATATACAGTTTCAGAGGAGCTGGCCTTGCTCCGAAGGACGGATTTCATGCTCTCCACAGAAGCCCCACGGTGGCTGAAACGGGAGGTTGGATCCAGTCCGATTCCAAGGGCGCAGAGAGATTTTTCAACTTCGAGTTGATGATGTCATCAGGAATGTTGTTGAAGCGCTTGAGTGATTTATAAAATCAAAGCGCCCTGCCTGCCAACTTCCTGCAATGAGAAATAAAAGGGTGTCTATGTCTCCATGGCTTGGCACCAACAATGAGAGCCCTGTGGGCTAGGCCTCGTCGTAATAAGGGAATTGGTGGAACCTGTAGCGTCAAACCAACACCACTGTCTCATAATCAGAACATGCCCAGGGAAAAGGTATGGATTTGCCTTACTTTCTTCGTTCGTTGACACGGCAGATAGATGTTGTCCATGAGATGGCCGTGCCTCTCAGTACGTATACAAATACAAATTATTTGAGGACAAATCTGTTCAAACGATTGTACAAGATGCAACCAGCAAGAGGGTTGTAATAATAATTTATGGTCACTTTCATTTCATTATATTCCAGATTCTAAAATGGTATAATATATTGGCGATTGTGATTTTCCTCTTTATTTTACTGATACTGTGACTGTATTACTTTTTATTCAGATCTCTTTCAGTTCCCCAAAAGGTCATATACATGACTTTAATACAAGTAGTAAAAGGCTAGAGTAACAAATTGACAAACAACAATAACAAGAAACATTCAACATCAACAACAAATAGTTCATCAGACAAATGAACATTTAACAGACCTATTCCAAGTTAACTCTAAAATATCAGCCATAATATATATAGTTTGTATATTATACTTCATCATCACATCGTTAAAAAAATCTAAACAATTCAATAAAATTCATTAAATTACCCTTTACTATTTTTTCCCCCCTGTCATACTCTAGCAGGCAGTTCCACTCAACAATTATCCTGAAAATGATGCTGTCATGCCCATCACCAACTTTGGCCTTGGTCGCACATCATTATTTTTAGATCTGCGTTTTTAATCATATTCATACCATTGTAGACACCTCCTGGCCTTAATGAGACCTACACTTTGTAAATGTAATCCATGTATTATTTTTAATTGTATGTGCTCTCACTGGCCACCCACCTGCTCAGCACATCTCAGTTGAGGGGGAGTCATGCCAATGCCACGGTGCCATTTTAGAGACTGTTTTGAATAACTGGCATCCTCATTGAATCACCTTTAAGCACTCAACAGATCAAGCCGATGGCCCAAGACTAGACCGGGGGATCCTTGGGAACTAATTAGCATTTTTTTACATTAGAGCATAAGCCAGTGCACACTGGACCAGCAGTCCATTCTCATACAAAACAAACACCTTGGAGGGCAGTGAACCATATTTTTTTCATCACCTTTGCAGTCCTAGGTAAAAAAAAGTTGATGTAAAAATGTGTCCATACTGCACGCTCTACAAAAAAACATATGTAATAGCAAAGTAGGAAAGTCAAAATGGAGTTGGTGCTTTTCACATTCAGCTGGAATCAGTTTAGCAATATAATTTAGCATAGCATTTAATTGATTAAATAATATTATAATTTAAAATGCAAGCCTTACCAGCTGCTTGCATTCCTATTTGCGTATCTAGGTCCAAGCCTAGCCTTGTCTTTGCTACAGGATTGTTTGTCGACTGAGCTTCTCTGGAACCCCCGCTTAAATCTTGGTATTCCTGGTATATCGTTCTGGAGATTCTGGTCATTTCTTTGGACTAAATTAGCCTACATGTCTTATTTAACTCCCAGAAACCTTGCTTCTGACAGTGCCTCAGTCAATGTCCATCTCTTACTTTCAGTACACATCTTTTTACCGAGCTTTCTAACTGATTTCCACAATGCAGTCATTTCTGTGTCCTTGGTGAACAGACCTGCTTCTGATTGGGATCATTTGTGTTCGTCAAATGCAAATGAGACAGCTGCAAATGTATGATGCATGACCTTTGCCATTTTGATGTGTGACCCTTGCAATTGCCGATGGTGATTGGAATAAGTATGTGTATGTATTGTTTATTTGAATTAAATAAGAAGTTGCATTGAAATAAGAAAATAATGACACACCCGGAGAAATGACATCAACACAGTTTCCCTCTTAATGGAGCATCAAGGAGTATTAGATTATATAGACTATAAAATATTTTCCTGTGGTTAATAATACCTTCGATATCATTTCATTGAAACGGATTTGAAATTATGCTCACAAAACTTAATTTAAAACTAAGGAAGATATGAATATAATGGCCAGTTCCATTTAGCTATACTATACTTTTGCCTCTTCCTGAACACACTCAGCCTCCCCATTCTCCTCTTGCTTGCTGCCAACATACGTACATATATACAGTATTTGCCCTATATATCCTGTATATATAGCAACACAATGGCATATCTACACTTGTGGCCTTCAGTGAAGCAGAGCATTTCAATGGCATCTGCTGACAGGTGCCTCAAGACATTGAGTTTACCCGTAGAAACTCCAGTAATTATGTTTAGCTCCAGCAGACAAAAGAGCATGGCGCATTGTCTCTTTCCTCTCAGTGACAAAGTGTGAAATCCCACTGTGGGACATAGTGGAAATATAGAGCTAAATGAGATATTATGTTTTAGTTTTTTTATCATATTGAGATAATATATTCCACTGTATAACTAAATCAATCTCTTTGTATGTCCTTTAGTGAAAGTCTGAAATAATGTAGGTAAAATACCTAGTTCAATGGCTGTGCCCATTCAGTTTATGCTAACTCACTTAGTTTATGCTCAGTTTAACATTGGTCAGGTGTCCAGTGCCATGGCCAGGACTCTACTGTGATTCAGACTGTAGTACAGTATGAATCAACTCATTGCTCCTCAATGTGTACCTATGCATTTCTCACAATTTAAGATTCAAGGAAGAATGGGCTGGGATTCATATTGTGTTTTTTGTGAGTACTGCATGGATTAATTGTCTTCAGTTGGGTAGCATAGTTTTGTACAGTAGCAGAGATTAAAAGCTTGTACTGTTTTCAAACAAGAGCACGTAAATAACTCAGTCTAATAATAACTTGTTCAGTCATGGAGACGCAAAGCTGACAGCCTTGAAGAATGACCTCAGCGTATTGAAGATGACAATCTGTTTTCTCTCAGAGTGGGTATTGCATTTTGGAGATAACAGAGAAATATTTTTGGATTTGTTTTTTTTTTTTTTTTTTCTTTCCCTTCCTTGTGATTAATTGGTAATATAAATTTTGTTGTGCCATGAAATGACAAGCCGGATAGTTACAATGAAAAAAATTAAAAAGACAACAACAAGAATGTCAAGAATGTTTGCATAATTCCAACATTTGGTGGTGATTATTTCAAACCTCTATCATCACTACATTTCTTAAAAATAAATATAAAAGATTTACATCTTGATCGAAGTTGTCTCTTTTTTCATAGCTGAAAAATGTATCCGCGTGAAAGAAAAGCCACTCTGAAATTTTAATTTAAAATCCTGCTGCGTTTTCTGCAATGTCAATATTATGGAATGTCAAAATCATGTTTGGGGGCATGTAGCTGTATTTTATACTTACATTTAGAAGCTCTGTTAAATAGTAGAGATCAAAGACAGGAAAGGAAAGGAAACGATGCTGACACACTCGAAGACAAACATTTTAAAAGCAGAGGGGGCCACCCTATTTCAACACTAATGGGAGAAGAGAAAATGACTATTTCACCGCTGTCAGCATATTGTTGTTTTAACACAGACAGTTGCTGCACACAGACCTATAATTCCGTACCATTAAAAGTGCAGAGAGGTGGGTCCAAAGGAATGCGCTTCATGGCACATCGACCGAGGCCCTTCTGTTCCCTCGCCTAATTCCCATCATTTTTTCACAGGAAACTTTTGGCATCAGTTGAAAGCATAACAACTGGTTGCAGCACTAAAATGATCATAAAGTCAATCATGTGGCTAGAATTACTGAGCAATTTAGTCAGCTGGTCTTTATTTCACTTAGATGCAAGAAGTGCCTTTTTTTGTGTTGTGAATATAGTCTGACATGTAAGGTGGATGTTGAGAATTAGCAGCTGGCCGCCCATTTTAAAGCTTCCCTTGCCAACACCCCGCCAGGGGAATGAGGGCTGCTCAGTATGTGGCACGATGAGTCACTACCACCCTTCCGTTCAGGGGGATAAATCCATGCAGGGTGGATTAAATGAAGCAATGCCTATTTTGACATTCATTCGAATGTTCATATGTTTTCACATTTTTGGATAGAAGTGGCATACAGAAAGCGGATATAGAGAATCAGGAGAAGAGAGTAGTTCCCTGAGCTTATTAACTTAATGTTGGGTCATAAAGCTTAAATCTGGAAAGGTTGGATACAAGTAGGTGTAGCAGGAACTGCCCTAAAATAATTTTAGCTCTTTTTCTGGTGGCAGTGGGAATGTGAACAGAATGTCAAGTAATCAACTAAGTGAAGACACTTATGTCAGAAACTTGTAAATGTATTTAGTGATCAGTTTTTGTACGTTCTTTAATAGCTGGAATGGTCATCCCAAAATACATGATGTTGTATTTGTATGGTGACTGTATACATTTATGTATTTATATATTTATAATTTATTTTGCAGATACTTTTATCAAGAGTGATTTTTCAAGCTTTAGATGCAAGATACTTTAGTTTAGTTTGTTGGTTTAGTTGTACAGGGACAATGCACATTAATTAACATCGCTGTAAATGTGCCAGTGCTAGCCGACTGGCTAATTTTCAACTGTAGTCCCTGGGGGGACTACATATCACAAACATATAGTGGGGAAAATAAGTATTTACAGCTTGTTGTGAAGAAATCAACTGTGGGAGCAATTATTAGAAAATGGAAGACATACAAGACCACTGGTAATCTCCCTCGATCTGGGGCTCCACACAAGATCTCACCCCGTGGGGTCAAAATGATCACAAGAACGGTGAGCAAAAATCCCAGAACCACACGGGGGACCTAGTGAATGACCTGCAGAGAGCTGGGACCAAAGTAACAAAGGCTACCATCAGTAACACACGCCGCCAGGGACTCAAATCCTGCAGTGCCAGACGTGTCCCCCTGCTTAAGCCAGTACATGTCCAGGCCCGTCTGAGGTTTGCTAGAGAGCATTTGGATGATCCAGAAGAGGATTGGGAGAATGTCATGTGGTCAGATGAAACCAAAATATAACTTTTTGGTAGAAACTCAACTTCTCGTGTTTGGAGGAGAAAGAATGCTGAGTTGCATCCAAAGAACGCCATACCTACTGTGAAGCATGGGGGTGGAAACATCATGCTTTGGGGCTGTTTTTCCGCAAAGGGACCAGGACGACTGATCCGTGTAAAGGAAAGAATGAATGGGGCCATGTATCGTGAGATTTTGAGTGAAAACCTCCTTCCATCAGCAAGGGCATTGAAGATGAAACGTGGCTGGGTCTTTCAGCATGACAATGATCCCAAACACACCACCCGGGCAACGAAGGAGTGGCTTCGTAAGAAGCATTTCAAGGTCCTGGAGTGGCCTAGCCAGTCTCCAGATCTCAACCCCATAGAAAATCTTTGGAGGAGTTGAAAGTCCGTGTTGCCCAGCGACAGCCCCAAAACATCACTGCTCTAGAGGAGATCTGCATGGAGGAATGGGCCAACATACCAGCAACAGTGTGTGGAAACCTTGTGAAGACTTACAGAAAACGTTTGACCTCTGTCATTGCCAACAAAGGGTATATAACAAAGTATTGAGATGAACTTTTGTTATTGACCAAATACTTATTTTCCACCATAATTTGCAAATAAATTCTTTAAAAATCAGACAATGTGATTTTCTGGATTTTTTTCTCATTTTGTCTCTCATAGTTGAGGTATACCTATGATGAAAATTACAGGCCTCTCTCATATTTTTAAGTGGGAGAACTTGCACAATTGGTGGCTGACTAAATACTTATTTTCCCCACTGTATATACATATCACAGGAGCAACAAGAACATATATGAACAGAACAGCCAGTAATACAGTAAATGGTCAAGCTGAAAAACACTGCTGCAATACAGTATATAACAGTAATTGTTTTGCACCAATTGTAACAATTACTTTAGCAACAATCTAATAGATTATGTTAAAGTTCACATAAAGCAACATTTTATAAGAGCGTTCTCATAGTACCAGATGATGTCAACTTTTACCTTTCTACTGTATGCATCGTGACTAACCATAATCTGACAAAGCTACAAGCTGCATTACACTATATACAATTTTACTTATATAGGATTATTATCTTTTTATATTTGTAACTTTTGGGCATCTGATGTAGACCAAGGTTCACCAATCCTGGTCCTGGAGAGCCACAGGGTCTTTTGTTTTAACCTTAAAGTTGCCCTGAAGTGGTTTAATTGTAAATCTTATTCCATCATAAACAACTTAAAAATGTTTTCATGTAAACGTTTCAAAAAATGTTTATTGCATGGAGCTCAATTTCACTTCTCCACAGTCTGAGGATTGACTGGACGTGCGCCTTCTGACTCTCAGAATGTGTACATTGTGTATAACCGACTCATAGTGTGGCGCCACCATCAGGTAAACTGGACTTTTGACCAAATAGGTATAGCTATTGATGATTAGTATTACTGGGGTGGACGTAGAAGCCTGTTTACACAGGTTGGGTAGAAAACACTATACAGCACATTATCAGGACTCCGTAGGGAAAGCAGGCTTGCTAGTCCTCCCTTATTGAGCTGATATTTATTATTTGAAATAAAATATAATAGCAACAGCACGCAAACTATTCCTAATTCGATGGCTTCATTGAACAGGTGCCTCTGTCGTCACTGTGGGCCAATGCCTATTTAAATAGAGCATATCTGCTGTCAAGAAATACCTAGCTAGCTACAGATAGGTTGTTAACAACACTAAATCAGGGGTTGTAGAGCTTTTATAAACATAAAGCGTACAGAGTTTGGAAACATAGCTAGCTACCATTCTATCAAGCTAGTGCTCACGGTGTCAGTTTTGGTTTGGCGCTCTGTATGTTAATATCCTTATTACCATACTCTGAGAGGGACAACTCTGATAGGTGTATTCTCAATGAGTATTATTTATGATACCAATAATGGTCGAAACAGATGTGATACCATACCAGAAATAGGGGGTGTATTGAGTAGCACAGTTTTGGTTTAGTGGCAAACAGGTTGTTATCTTACAAACAACCTAAAAATGAAAAGTACACTTTTTCTGACAAGGATCATACCCAATGTATTGCCGAAGGTACATATTGACTGTCTTTTCACCATTTCCACTTCAGGGCAACTTTAAAATCAAACAATTTAGACCCAAGAAATCAGGTGAGGTAAGTTAACCGTGGAATCAAACGCTTTAATTGATCAATGAAATGTTGAGTAACAACAAAACCCAGGAGACCCTGCTGCCCTCCAGGATCAGGGTTGACAACCACTGATGTGATCCGTACATGGTGAAAGATTCTGCAGTTCTGACTGCCAGATATCACATTCCACCAATAGGGGCCTAGAAGACTTGAGGAAGCATGGCCATGGAGGATAGCAAATGCCAGACAACCAAAGATCACAGATTGGAGGGTTCATGCAGGGGTGTAAGGTCTAATGAGGGCTTGAAGGAAGATAGGTGCTGTGTCCTTGACTGCCCAGTAAACTAGCACCAGGGACTTGAATTTGATGTGCGTCTGTAGAGGAAGACTTTTAGGCCAGAGGCACTTTGAGACGTTGAAGGCAAGTCCAGCAGCAGTGTTTTTAATAACCTGTTGTGGTCTGGTGACACAGACAGCAATCCCAGCAGAAAAAGAGGGTGCTGAGAGACATTGTGCGCAGACAAACATGTCTTCAAGAGGAGCACTGTGGCTCTTTGTGGTCTGAGGGAAAGAGTGTAGATTGAGTCATAGTTAATGAAAGGTCTTGCAAAGGTGAGGATTTGGCTGGTATGTTTTGGAAAGTTTTGAGTTGAAGAGACTGGTTTTGATTCAGGTGAAGGTTTCTGCTAGGCATGTGCTGATGCTCACTCGCAGCAGTCATTTTCATATGGGTACTATGAAAAAAACTGTTTAGTATTCCCACATATATAGTATAAGTATGCTACCAAGGTTGAATTTCAAACATGCATAACAATAAGATTTATATCAAGCTCATTAGCATACAAGAATAATATCAAGCCTATATGGTTCCCTGGTGTTCTGGCCAAATTCCCAACCTGGTTTTCTCAATCTGGCCATCTAATCATCCCTGTGATTAATTGGCTTAATAATCCATCTCTTCCCACCTCGGCTGACGTGTGGTGAGCATTCAGGAGTAAAAATGGCTTTTGTGCATCACCCAGGTGGGTGCTACACATCGGTGGCGGTTGAGGTGAATCCCTCCCCCTTTACTGTAAAGTGCTTTTGATTCAATACATTATTAGTATGCCTTTGACTTTGGTTACAAGCTCATTAGTGAGCCTGTTCAATAGAAATGGACACTGCACTTAAGAATGTCATTGGGAATATCACATTAAAAAAAAGATAAAGGAGATGAAAACTGGTTTTAAAAAATTGCCATACTGTACACAATGGCTCACAGTGGCTCACAGCTGTAAATACACATTTCATTTATTTATTCATTCAATTTAATTCAGTTTCACTGTGCACCCATTTTTTTATTGTTCTTCCTTTTTAAGAGCATCCAGCCTTTACTTTGATAATTTATTACATGATTTTTGAGACAAAATCATTTTATAATATTTTGCTTAATAAAATGCTTTACTGGAGTGCTCCTAATCCCATGCCCTGTTTAATACAGTATAACAAAAGAAATAAAGGGAAAATCATGTCATTATATGAAAATGCAGATGAAAAGGTTAATGATGTCACAGGTGCCCTAAAATTCTATTATTTTCCAGAAATCTTCATCATAAAATTAGAGCAGACTCTACATTTTTTCATGTATAGGCATATTGGGAAAGTTTCCTGGTTCTGAAAAACATCCCGTCTAGAGATTTAGGGAACAATGATATAGGAAATGTGGATTACACAGCCCTCCAATTTGATCTGATCTGAGAAAAGAATTGTCCAAGGACAAAAGCATGCGTCCATTCAACAAATATCAAATAATGGCTCTGTCTTTAATGGCTGACAGCATATCACTTCTACCAACGCTGGTTTCATGAAATGACATAAATCCCATGACGCCTGGTTAATATTTAAAGCAGAAAGTAAATACTGTAAAATCCCTTTAGCTTTTCTTTCCACACTGATGGAAAATAAGATATTTCCATAAATTGTATTGTTTAGCTTGATCTCATACAATACATGTCATTCCAGCTTGGCACTTAAAAATGAAAGGATCAGGATTATTGCATGGCTGATGTTTGCGCCAACCCAGGTATTGCATGGGTAACCAGGTAACCCATAACATATTTTGTCTATCTCCCCATTGAATGTACTGCATTAAATGTGGCATGGTTAAAATGGTAGCTTCAAACCATAGAGAAAAAAAAAATGTTGCAATTTTTTTTGCTTTATCCATATCATCCCAAGTTGTCAGAAGGCCCCTATGAGCCTTTTTGGCAAAAAAAGATACCAAGATGTTAAAAACATGTGCTGTCCCTGATGGGTACGTGAGTAGACAGCTCAGTGCGGTTTTATGCATACAGATAAACATCACTTCATGGGCTGTCAGGGGCTGCTGGAGGGAGCGGAGAGTCCTTTGCTAAAACAATGTTGATGTTCTGCGAGAGGGACCCGGCAATGGGAAACACCTGTGCCGGGGAGAGGCGGAACGCCGGGAGAATTCCGCAATTCCAGAAAGGCCGGGTTTTGTCCTGTTCATTAGGTGTTGAAAGGTGGAAGTGCGAGGAATTTGGATACAGTTATGACTCATTTGTAGCTCCGTAAACACAAGAAAAAAATGGAGGTAAAACACGGTTCCTTCGCCACCGGGAAGGATGTACAGTCAGAAATATTTGTGCATGAGTATTTCACTGAAAGATACGATCATTTTTGCACCCGAGTATTTAATAGCAAATTACTGGTCCAGGAACAGCTATTATAACATCTTTAGTGCATTCTGATTTGTTTTTTGTACAGTCTTTCTTAGACTGGTTACAGAGGGGAAAACATTTAAAATGTGGACTGAAAAGATGACTTTAAAATTTTGAAATGAGAAACACTGGATCCTTCAACTGCACCTACTTAGCAAGTCTGTAGGATACAAAGAAGTCCAAGCTTGCAGCAAAGCTTTGGGTTGTTTTTGTCGGGGGAGCTCTCTTGTGTTTATCGGGCAAACTAGAAATTCAACTGCAATTAACTCTAATTAACTCTAGCAGCAGCACACCACACAGGTGACTCATTACGGCACAAATGTTAATCACAAAATATTCATAAATATGGGCAAAGATACATATACATAATATAGCTGTTTTTCTTTTTTCTTGCAAACATGCCCTGCTAACAATGCCTTATTGGTTTATGGCACTGCCTCTGGTCTCCATTGACTGTCTTACAGTTTACTCACCTATTTTTTACCACTGTCCCTCTGGTGGCAATATACATATAGAACATCTTACCCGAACCCTTTCTTGTTATTATTATAAGCAGTAAAATGTGCCAGTTATCATGAAATGTTCCCTGAGACGCTCAAGGATATAGGATATAATTGAATTGTATGCATTCGTGTGAAATCCCACTGTCTGCCGCACTGTCATATGTATAATTCACTCTGGTACCATACTCTTAAATAACCATTGGTGGAAAGGAATGCTCAGCTGAGTAATACTATGCCGAAAATAATTGTGTAGTCAGAGATGGGAAGTGTTTTATGAATGTATGTCATATGTAGTGTGGGTTGCTCACCTCTTTTTACATGGCTTATGCAACCTTTACCTCCGCCATTTTGATTGTAGTTTATAGATACATTTTTAGGGAGGTATTTTGTAAAAAAATAAAAATAAACATTTAAAGTAAATCTTTGCCCATTGATGTGTGCAGATCAACCCCCTTGTTTACTAACAAATTTAACAGAAATTATAAAATTTAAAAAGGTGCATAAGCAATTCAGTATATACTACGTTATGCAAAAAAAACTTTTAAAAATTTTTAAAACAGGGATGCAAATCATCCCTCCAACTAGCTAACCAAGATTCAAGCTCCCTCATACATTATGATAACTTCTAAAAATTATTCAGTATTGTGCTACACACACACACACACACACACACACACACACACATACACACACACACACGTACATTCATTCGTGCGTACATTCATGTGCACAACATTATATTTCCAAGAACATCCCATGGTACAGTTTACACGTCATAGCATCCTTAGATAGCAAATGACTTAATCTTGCATGCCATCAGAAGATGCCCAGACAAGGAAGTCAAGTGAAGTTGAGCTCTTCCTATGCTCCACGTTGTTATCTTCCTCATCGTTGCCTGACATTTCCACACCAGCGGTATCCATGGCGCCATTGTCTCTGTGATCCACTTGTGTGCTATCTGTGTATTTTCTTCAGTGTAACACATCTGCCGGGGTCTGCATATTAAATCTTGTATCTGGAATCCCGTCAGACGAGCCCCTTTCTCTGACACACCAGTAATTTGAAAATCATTTCCTATCAGATGTCTGCAGGTAACGTGCCAAAACTTTTGTGACAGTGTAATAACTCCCCTTTTTTTTTTGCATATGTATTTAAACCTAATAGAGGAGGGAACTATTTCTTGCTCTCACATTCTCAACCCTCTCTCCTCTCTCTCTCTCTCTCTCTCTCTCTCTCTCTCTCTCCCCTCTGCCTCTCTATCGCTCCCTCCTTGTCTCTCTCCCCTTCTCTCTCTCTCTCTTCTCCTTTTCTCTCTTCCACAAGCAAAATTAATTACTGTATGTTTTATTTTATGAATGTGTCAGGGTGAAATGATGAATAGCTAGTAATATCAAGAGATTATAGACGAAGTGCAAGACAGTAGATTATACAGGGACGACACACACACAGACTCACATCTGCGAACCATACAACCAGCAGAAAGATTAATCTATTGCTTCATATTTGTTATTAACTTACTGGTGGAAGGATCCTAGCCACAATGTCATTACTAGCAGTGAGGGCCATAATGGAAGTGAACTTTAAAAAGGTCCTTATAATTGCAGTCTGAGCCCTGATAAGATTACATATTGGTTTGTACACTGCTGCTCTCATTATGGCCGAGGAAAAGGAGCATTTCACGTGTTATAATGAGCAGTGCTGCAATGAAGGTCATCTCAATAGGATTTAACATGGTGCCAGTCCAAAGGTAGGGGGCACGAGGCAGCATTCTAATGAGAGAGGCCTTCCACCGGAGTTTATTCATTGCGCCCGTCCCATTTTCATATATGAGCGCATGGGTGTTTTTGAGAAAGCAGCAGCCCACAACACTGTTATTGTAATATGGCCTCTGTGATTATGTTTTTGCTTTGTGCACTGATGGCTTTCCCCTCATAGCCCCGTCTTCAATCTGAGATGCATGTATGCACACACACACACACACACACATGCAGGGCCTGAGGATGCGTGCCATTATCATATTTCAGCCCCACTTCCCCAGCCACGACTGTTTATTAGATGCTACAGTTTATTTATTACTCATTTCTGGGTGGGGAGACATCGGAGCCAGTGAGCAAAAGGGATGAATATTACACATTACACACTGCATGCAGCGTCGCGATGCGCAGACACTGTCTGGGAGATTGTGGCGGGAGGGGGATAAGCTCCCTAAGTAAAGGACACACCAACATCAAGTGTCTCAATAGGGCGTTGGGCCACCGCGAGCCGACAGAACAGCTTCAATGCACCTTGGTGTAGATTCTACAAGTGTCGGGAACTCTATTGGAGGGATGCAACACCATTCTTCTACGAGAAATTCCATCATTTGGGGTTTTGTTGATGGTGGTGGAAAACGCTGTCTCAGGCACCGCTCCAGAATCTCCCATAAGTGTTGAATTGGGTTGAGGTCTGGTGACTGAGACGGCCATGGCATATGGCTTACATCATTTTCATCAAACCATTCAGTGACCACTTGGGCCCTGTGTGGATGGGGGCATTGTCATCCTGAAAGAGACCACTCCCATCAGGATAGAAATGCTTCAAAATAGGATGAAAGTGATCACTCAGAATGGCTTTGTATATATTGCCGTTTATCTTGCCTTCTAAGGTGTTGAGTTGACCTAAACCATGCCAGATAAAATGCACCCCACACCATAACAGAGCCGCCAGTATCCCTCTTTTACTCAAGTGTTTCCTTTATTTTGTCAGTTACCTGTATATATCTTGCACTTTTATATATCATCTATTCATGCAGCTGGATGTTTTTACTGAACCCTTTTAAGGTCATTATGCAAGTTCACAGCCACGCCCCATCCGGGATTCAAACATGCAACCTTATGGTTCGGTTCCAAGCTCCTGCTGCCTGTTATCAGACATTGCAACATGCAGAATACAGCTGGGGTTTTACTGGTGAAATGCAGGTGACGTAGAGACCCATGACCGATCGTTATAAGAGGGAGCGGTTCCCGCACTGGATCCTGCCAGGCACGTGAGCCCCCGAGATCAGGGCTTTTGCCACTCTTCCCCCTGCTGCCCAGTGGGAGAAGGAAGAGATGAATGGGTTGACAAATGGCACATGGCGAGCATCTGTGCAGGCACGGTGGCCTTCCCCCTGCAATAGTAATCAGATTAACCCTGACGCTGATGAAAACCAGAGCCAACGTCCGTGATGTATGCCCCACCACCACCCCCGACTCGCTCCAAAACCCAGGGGATGGCCCAGCGTGACACTGCCGCGTGCTAGTGATGTGCAAGGGACACAGATGATTTTAAAATGATCAAAACATAATAATCATTACAATGTATGGTGTTTTGTAACAATGGTATTTACCCCCCTCCCCAGAAATCAAATCCCTGTGTTTTATTATTATTTATTTATTTTTTGACGCAATTTTGTGATTTTGTGATGTAGGCACCCAAGCAAAGTAGTTAACATTCAGACCCCACCAAACTAAACTAGTGATGTTTTGGCCTGCACAGTTCTGTGGTCAATTAAACCGATGTCAGCAGGGGTCCATCAAAAACGGAGAAAGAAAGAAAGAAATGGTCTTGTCTATTGTTCAAATAATTGCCTTGCTGTTTTTTGTTTTTTTTGACAAGGCACTGTCTGAATGTTCTTCTTTTCTTCCTCAAGCTTGTTCCAGCATATCTATAAAAATATGGTCACATGTCTAACACAGAACAGTTGAGTGGTTTCTCCATACCGGTGGAATGTGGAGGAGTTGGGCTCAGTGTGTCTCACACTTGAAGACATCAATCGAAGGGCCCCTTGGCCTCTAGTCCTCTCCTCCTGGCCCCCTCCTCCCTCTCTTTCTCTCTCTCTCTCTCTCTCTCTCTCTCTCTCCCTCTCTCTGTCTCTGTTTCTCTCTCAGCAGAGCAATTTATCCTTTCTGTAGCCTACTGGAAGTTATGGCAGCTCTCATAAGATTGCAAGAAATATTTTTTACCATGAGTTGCTGTCACACAGGGGGTACGCATAGAGCACAGGGTCAAAGGTAATGTCTCTTTTCATCATTTTCTAAACAGGAACAAGGCCATGATTCATTGTTCAGCCACTCCACCCCCAACCCCCAACCCCACCCCACCTCCAAATCTGGAAAGCACTGTGCTAATAGTTAAAGAACAAGATGAAAACAAGCTGAATTATGAGGAGGCCAATATAATGTTCCACAGAGTGTGTTTATCAGCACTATTCCCCTGTTGAATTAATAGAGAGGTACACCACATTTTTAACCCCTCCACTGTCGCCGGACTAGGAGGAAAGAAGGGCAGAGAAATCTCTGAAATGTACATATATATATATATATATATATCTGACAACAAGCCTTTTCACGGCTACCGTTTGACTGACACTGACATAAGAAAGCCGAAGAAGGTGAAGTCTTCAACATCTGCTCATGAAGATTCACAGGGCGCGTTAAAGTGTGAGGTTTTAAAGGTGATAAAAGGAAAGGCAGCGTATATAATTCTGAAGATAAGCGAGTCGCCTGCTGTCCAGAGGCTATTTCCCTTTTATTGCGTCTGGCAGCAAATGAAGGCGAGTAAAAAAAGAGTGAGAATTAAACCCCGGGCAAAGACAGCATTCAACTCCTGCCTCGCTCGCTTCCGGAACACCGACGTTATTCTTTGATTTTTAGATTAGATCTTCTGATGATGATGAACCATAAAAAAGATATAGACTAATAAAATCCAAAAAGGCGGGAGTTCATAAAGGGACCTGGGGCCTTTTAAAGTTTGGTGCATGCCTCTGATGTTCTTCCCTTCGTTGATTTTTAAAGATGATTACCTTCTTTATTTATAGGGAAACAATTGGATTTGGGCATACATTTATTGGGATGCTTTTGTGGGCCAGAACTGAGCCAGGGCCTGTCGGGTCCCATTAAGCCCGTTTGTCAGCCAAAGGGGCTAGACCTCCAGCCAGGGCCATGCAGCGAGTATATGCCTCTGCGGGACACTAATAGAAAGAATCCAATAACACAAATACAGTGGTCCCAGTCTGTGTCCTTCCAGCAATAGTGTATGATGTTAATTTCCAGACTGCTTCAACACTAAGCACTGGTATGAGAAATGCAGACAGGTAATATTGAACCACCCCCCCCAACCACCTCCACCACTCCCCCGCCCCCCAACCACCTCCACTACTCCCCCTCCAAAAAAGGCTTCACAAACAAATTAGATTGAGTTTTTGCGGTCATGTGTCATGACTTCAACAGTACGACTGGCTGACTAGCGTTCCCTTAAAGCCCCCCAAACACCACAAAGGGAGGGATGAAAATAATTCCCCTTCCTCTCAGTGTTTTGTGTCAAGCAGCCACACCCCCTCCCGGAGACGATGCTCCTGTAGCTTTACAGAGGAATTCTGGGACGGGAGTGGGACGGGAAGCGATGGGAAGGGACTCACCCCTGCATCGCCAGCCACGTTTCCGACTCTCCATCACACCAAAGCATGGGGGAGCTCAGAGGATCAGCGCAAACGCAACCCGACCTCACCACTTTAGGCAGGCCCTCTGATGTGACAAGTGCTATTTGATCTTGAAAGGGGGGAAACTGATGCGTACGGGAAATAATCAGGGCAAAGCAGGCAACGTTCAGAGGAATGCAAATATTTTCCGAGCACTTAAAAAAACAACACACACATACACAAAAACAACCCCCTGACAAAACTCTCCCCGGATGCATTTGCATAAAACATTAAGCCGAACAAAATGATTACACCTGACAAGCCGGGTTGGAAGGAGAACATCGCCAGTGGCAGGCAGTTACTTGTAGATTGTGCAATCATTTCCTCGTCAAGCAACTGTTTCATGACCAGCTTTGTATGCACTGTCATACCACTGGCGCATGATTAATCTCTGCCTTTTGTTTTGTTTTGTTTTACCCTTCTTTCCTTCTCCAAATCCAATATCTTGCCCTTAAATTAAGTCACCCCTGTTCCTTGCAGATAGGGCATTGTGATGGATATGCCAAAATTGATGCTAGGCATAGTATTTTGTGAACGGTCTGTAAATTGTGCCGTTGCAATTTAACATTGTTTTGCAAAACATTGTCTGGTAATGCAATTAAAATGCATGTGTACCCCACCCCCGCTTCCAACGTAATATTGTTTGCTGGATGTAATCGTCTTATTCACACTCTTTTGTGACGTTAATGTATGGCTCGGTCCCTAAGATAAAAGAGCATTATTTTGAGAAATATTAAAAGAATAACTTAAGCATGTATGTCATGGAGAATAGCGCCAGCTTATTTTCGAAAAGATGAGAATCAAAACATTAATATCCTTCCATTCGATTTAAGCGCCTGCTCTAAAAATTCTGAATGTTGAACACTTTGCTGAAGGATAGCTCACAGATAAAAAAAGATTATTGGATAGTTTTTTTCCCAGACAGCTCTCAATATGATAATATTTTTGGAATATTTGCAAGCAGAAACTTAAGAAATGAGTGCTGATAAGAAATGACAGCTACAGAGGCAGGAGTGATCTTTAGCATGACAGGGAGTGTCAAAAGACCCCAGTGACGCTGTCATATTGACGAACTTTTCAAAAGAACAATGCAGAGACGTACATTTATTGAAGTGAGCTGCAAGCCTCATATTTAATGTTGTTTCTTCAGTTAGAAATGGAAGCATTAATTATGCATTCCACATCCCTGCATACTCGTGGCAATGAGCTTCATTTCTCTGTACATATGTCAATACATAGCATGTCTATCAAATGAAATAAAATATTAGGTAAATAATGAGTGAAATATGTCATAAAAGGTTCTATTGAAATGTCTTACTTGTTGTGTATAGGTAAATCATATTGTGGTTAACACAGTTCAAATAATAACATTGAATCAAAATGTAATTTGCATCAAATATAATACATTACAGCTGCATATCAAACTAGAAAATTAGCAATGGTGATTATTAATATTATAACTAGTAATATGTTTAAAATTAATGTAAGAAAACAACCACAAACAAAACACGCATACATTGTCCCATACTGACTCTGATACTGACTTACATGTATTTCAGTCATTCTGCTGGTTTTGGTTACAGTGATAATTTATTACAGTTATCATTATCAAAGGAGGCTTTAAAAATAGATTTGCAATGTATGCAGTACTTCATGGGTAACAGAACAAAGAATTACTTGCTATCTCTGACAGTTAGCTAATGCAGCTAGTTATATTGATCACATGTGGCAGGAAGCTATAGTAGCTTATCACAGAAATCCCTGAACCCCCCCACCACCAAAAATATATAAAATCATTGTTTTAAATGAATTAATTTAACTTCTGACTTACAGTAAATGTGTTTTTTGGCCCTTCTTCTAGGTCAAAATATCAATGAATAGATGGAGCCAGTTTAACAGTCAATAGCCAGTATGCTGGTATTATGAAACACTGCAATGTGCTTGATGAGAAAGCACATACAGTACTTTGTCCAAAACAAAAGCATGTGCTGTTCATCTATACTAACTACAGTACTTATTTTGCCCTTACTTTGCCTTTCACTATGGTGCTTCCTTATAAGAAGCTGAGATCTCCAAGTTAACCTTCAAAAATGTGTTTTCCCATTGCATTGCTTGCACATGGCTTGCCTTAAGAGGCAATTGTTTTTGTCATTATCTGGCCATTTTCACTCCCCCACCTTTTTATTGCAAATCATTGTCTGGGCTATATAATCTGTAATACGACTGAAATATATTTTTGCGACTCCAGGGGGGGTTGGCCAAAACTGCAGTATGTTTGCATGTTAGCTGCAAGCGTGCACTCTGATCTGTCAATTTCCTCTGTGGTATTGTTTGGAAGGTCTATATTGACACTGGCCTGGGAAATCATCTTTGTCAGGGTATAATGCTCAATTTAAAAAGTTGGATTGTGATACTGTGTCATTAGGAATCCTTTTTCAGTTGTAAAACCCCACCTAACATACTCTTGAACATGGGAATAATATACTTTTGGTTTATTGGTTCAACTTTGGCCTGCATCAATCATCAGGGCTATGTTATTAATTTAGCTTATTGTGAAGTGTATACATTCAAAAATGTGCTCAACGTAACTGCTGTTAATGACATGGCATTGTAAATGAACATACAGTTTGTATTTTGAAATCATGATGTAATAGGGTCAAATAACTATATCAAATGCAAATGATAGCATACAATGGGGAGTTGTGTCTTAGGCTGCCCACTGCATACTGCATAAAGGCTAAGCGATGCCAGGATTCAACAGTGATGATCAATTCAAAAAGTTAAGAAGCTTCAGTAATTCACATCAGGCCATAGACTATATGTAATGCTAAAAGCATGGTGGAGGCTTTCAATCAGGCATTAACTGATTAAATGTTTTGCAAAATGACACAATGCTGAACCCAGGCAAGAGATGACAAAAATGTATTAAAGCAATATACTTAATGAGGGACTTCACACACAGGATTGGAAATAACTTATTCACGCTGTGTCATATATGAATTGTTAAAATGTGTACTTAAAAAAAAAAAGCAAATCCGTGTCTATAAAAGTCTATAAAGGCCTACCCATATTTTTATAAGGTAATACAAAGAAGTAAATTTTTATAGACAATAAAGACACTATATATATATTGAAATGATAGCGGATTGTTGAATTAACGTTGTATAGTTGTAAAATATTATAAATATTTTTGTACTTTTCAAAACATTCACAGAAATTATTCACTGAAAATGTTGACCAGTAAAAAACAAAATGATGAGCAAGAAAAGTTCTGTTTAATGTAAACACATGTGGATTGGAATGCACAATCACTGTCCGGAATTGACACGATCCTAAACCGGAAGTAGAGGTTACATCCTAAAATTCATCCAAAACTCAAGACTTAACCTCTGAAATGCAGGTGTCAGTTTAGCATCCTGCTCCATCATTGATATTCTTTCCCTTTAATCTTCCGTGTACTTTTATTAGAACAGTAACCAGTGACCCCAACCTGACTGTTAGGATCTGATTATCATTACTGCAAAGAAGAAACAGCTGGGGTATTGTTTGTAATCTGCCAGCTGTGTCTATTTTCATAACCTATTTTCCTTTTGAACAACTACAAAAGTAGCGAGACAAAAAAAGAAAGAAAAGTGAGTTATATTTGAGTATTTCATGAACTCTTCCCCTATGGCCTGATGCATGACTGTAGAGCTGGAGGAGAGAGAGAGAGAGAGAGCGCTCTGTAATCACCTAATCCAAACACACGCCAATGGAATCTCATTACTGGATGTAGCAGTTCCATTTTTATCATTATCTGGTTTCAATCAATCCCCTTATATTTTACCAACTCTCAGAAATTGGATACTTTTGTCTAAATTTTCAGGCGAACCCACTCAGATCCCCACAGCTTCTAAAGAGAAAGTCCGTCTGGCCCGTCACATTCTCCGAGCGTTTAAAAGCCTCTCTTTTTGAGCTCCGTTTGATAATCAGAAACAAATCCACCATTTATTTTCGCTGCGCCGCTTATTTTCTTTTCGTCACGTATGAGCAATGGGCCCGTCGGAGACACCAGCGAGCGCCTGCGAATGACGGGGGCCGGCGGGGGCCGGCGGGGGCCGGCTAGGGGCCCCGACGGCATGAACTTGGCCCGTCCCCACTGAGGTAAAGGGACATTAAAACGAAACCTGACCAGGGTCCTGGATTCCATAAGGTGTAGTTTTTTTTTTTTAAGGGGGCCGGAGGGGGGCTGGGGGGAATATGGGTCAGGGGAAGGTGAGCGAAAACAGAAGCACCCTGGGTGAACCGTCTCAGGAATCCCAGATTAAAAACTCCAGAAGTTTGAGTCTGAGATAATCACAGGATCTGGAATTCACAATAACAAACTGGCCATATATCTACCTGTCACCGGTCTTCCTCTGAGGGAGGGGCAAAAGGTCACAGAAATGGCTGCATTCCATCAACAGCTCTTTTTTTCCTCTCCGGCAGAGGTACAAATGAAGTGTCTGGAGGATCAAATGTGGACCCTGAAAAAAGTAACCCTGGTTAACATATTCCCGCTTTTTTTTGTTTTCTCTCGCAAGACATTGACGTGAAACTGTTTGTGTTTTTTAGTTTTTTTCAATTCCGAGCAGTGATCATAGTTTTTGAAAAGGCTCAGCCTCATCTACCATTTTTTTGTTTTTTGTGTTTTGTGTGTGTGTGTGTCTGTGTGTGTGTGTGTGTGGATCTCTTGCAGATAGAGATACCGCTGCTGGGTTGAATAAAGACTGCAAAGAGAAAGGACTCACAGGTGCACATACTGTGTGATTTACATTGTTCTCAGTGCACAGAGTATTTTAGTCTAGTCAGACTCGTCTCAGGGGAAAGCATGTTTGAAGACGTGTAGCATTGTGATACTTTCTGATTTATGTACACGGCAATCTTTTCATCTGGTGCATGACAGTTTCATTATTTATTTGCGTTTGTTTAGAATATTTGCTCAGTTTGGTTAGATACAGTAAGCTCTTATGTAAACATCTACCATTGCCAGAATCCCGTATATTTTCTCTTCTTGTTTATCAGGTCGCCACTTTGCGTTGCATATCATTTCTCATTTCTGTTGTTTTTATTCCGCTTATGTGTCCCTCTGTGCCACATTACGGCGGCGCTACTGTTCATTCAGCTAACAAAATATACACATAACAGGACAGCCGCCGGTTGTAAAGAACTTATTTAATCAATACATCAGCCGAGCACACCGCTTTATGCTTCTAGTGAATGAATTCCGTACCCTAATGCTCATTTGATAAAACTACAGTAGTGTAAGTGTTTGTGCGGACTGGGTAGTTCACAAAGCCACAACTCGCATGCTACCGGGGGCATAACAGCAAATGTATTTTATTATGGAGCCTTTTGGATGATGGAATATTTACTGCTTGATTAACCCTGTGCCAAAAATTAAAAGACATCACTGCCGGCTGTTACATTGCAGGCCCTCTAATCTTTCCCCCACTACCGCATTCATATTATTTGCTTTCCCAGTCGAAAATCGAATTGCTGTAAAAATCGACTTCCTGTTTAGTCAAAGGAATACATTTTATTCATATTGACAGCAGCCAAACAGAAAACCTATTGCCGGGCATTTAATTATTGAAGACATTGACCGACAAAGTGATTTATTTGCCGTACAGTAGTTCTGCTCAAGGGCCTAATTGAGTCAGGGAATGTATATGCCTTTCATTTGCCTATTTTGGTTTAATCAAGTATTTACAAAGACAGAAGAGAGTCTGTGCAATACTAATATGTGACCGTATAATGACAACATTTAAACATATTCTGTATATGTATCATTATGAACATGTGATTTGAACCATTTCTTGCCCCAGGACAGAGTGCCCTGTGGAGATTCAATACACAACAAACGTCATGTCATGAATTTGAAAGACAATTTCTTAGCACCGGAAACCATCATAGATTTGATTTACTTATTTATTTTTGTGAGTGACACTTTATTTAATTTCACATGAATGCCTTAGGTTATTGGGTAATTTAGGTTTCCATTAAGAAATGAAGAGGCAATCTTAATTTGTGTGCCTAGGTCTTGATTGCACAGACTGTTTTTGATAATCGCATTCTTTATCCTTTGCTCTGGAGATTGTGTGAGAACACACACTTCACTGGAAATGGAGACATCAGGCAGAGGGCATTCGCCGCCTTCCCAGAGTCCTCTGCCAGGCACTCCAGATTTCCATAGCTCCCACTTTCTGTTTTTTTAAAAGAACATTTTCAAAAGAATCCGTGCACAATCGACAGTCCGCAGAAAATCATTTTCATCTGTCCTGCGGATTCGGGATGACGAAACTGGAGAAAATTCAAAAAGGCCTTTTTTATGGAGCACGTTAAATAAAGCCGGTTGCTATCGAATTGAAACCCTATCAATAGCAAGTGGTTCTGAATTGGCATTCTCTTGTACTGTATTACAACCGCCTCCCCTTGCAAGAGTGAAAAATAATCTTGATATCAGTCCCTTGAGTGCCCTGCTATCTCGGATATGGCTTTCCTGCTCTCTCGTTGGCCTCAGACCTCATCTCTTCTAATTTTGGTCTAACTCTCAGATGATGGAGAAAATACTGCACGACATGTGAAAAGGAAAACGCTCTGATTCCGTGAACCGTTGTTCATTTCCATATAAACCCAACAAACAAAGCAGATGTCTTTTCTTGTTATTAAAGCCAAGCGCTTTTTTTCTTTTTGACACAATTCCTTAAGCTGATGATTGCAACATTTCTGTTGCTGAGAAAAAGGATATCTGATCGTGTGGTTGGAAAACGGAACCACGTGCTCGCAATAAAATCCCAGCATTTCAGACTAATCATTTAATATGCTCTCTTTGATGCCAGATTACTGCAACTAATATTCTCTGACTTTCTCACAAGCTTATCTGTGTGTTCGCCCTCTCTGGGATGTTGAGGTTTTTGAGTAGCGGTTACGTTAGTGTCAAGTTGCACCATGTTACTTAAGCACGTCATGTTGAAAGACCGGCCCAAGCAATACTAAATTAACTCTGACATGTAATTATTACAGTTTTATGACAAGACAACCCTTCGAACCCCACCTTCTGCAGTACATTTTGTAAGACACAGTGAACCGTTGGAAGCGCTCGGCTAGCCTCTGGCAATTACCAAGTGGCGGGGGACGGAAAAAAGTTTTCATCGAAATAAGTCCCTTTCGCTCCGCTGCTATTTTGATGATCTCATGGGCTGGGGGTTGGGGGGTAATGTAGACCGGAAGGCGAAGGCTCCAGGTCGTGTTCCAGGCACAGTTTGAGATGGGGAGGGACGGGCTGGGGAATGGAAGGAATTACGAGATAGAGGTAGGCCGAATAAAAGATATCCCACCAGCTCTGGGATTGGAGATCAGGACACAACAGGAAAAGGGCGCTCCTTCTTAGCTGATAAAGCTGATGGAATGGAACAGCGCATTAGGAAAAACGCAGCTCCTGGCAAGGCCACGGCCAGCGTGCGCGGGGGAGCGGGGGGCCGCGACAGCGCTCGCCGCGCGGAGGTGAGACCCCGCATTAACCTCTGCTGCAGGCCTGGATGAGCCGCCCCCGAGTCCACTGGCTGTTTCTGCTCCATTTTTTTTGTTTCATGATCTGATGCAGGGGTATCGTCTTTCCCTGGCCCCCGGGCACTGCGCTGTTTAAGCAGAGAACCGATCTGGCTCCTCTCCAGGTTACCTGCAGCTTTGCAATCCTTGGAAAGAGAGAGAGAGAGAGAGAGAGCGATGGAGAGATAGAGAGAGGGAACGCGTAATGAAGCACACTAGATTAGATACTGTTCACAGCAATATACAAAAAAAATTCAAGCAACGGAAGCCTGCATGTGTCTATTTATAGATAGCAACGTGGCTGAATAATGGCCTGAAAACAAAATGCTACTAAATATTCCAGGAAAGACTGCTCAAGGAAAACATCTACATTAAAAATGATAAATTACTTAGATATAAATGATATAGAAATAGATTTTGTACAATGTTACAGTGGCGCTGTGCTGCATATTCAATATTGAATGAAAGCAATACAAAGTGTGATGTTTGTAATACTCACCAGACCGTAGTGGAAACCATCCAACAGGCATGGGCAATAGTGGTGTGGTAGCTGTGATACTACTTTAGCTAAGAGTGGCCTCCCGTGGGTACACTACAACGGTGTAGTCCTCAGACCTCGAGCACAGGCCTCACGCTGGGCCTGTCTGCGTTGTACAGTTTATGGATACAACACGGAGGGACTGACAAGTTAGTTTGAAGTCCATTGGTTTTTTTCTTTTCTTCTCCTTTTTTGAGTGCACAAGTGGGGAATGAGACGGCTTCCTACTGCAAACTGCCCTGAGACTGTGGGGTTAGAGAGGAAACATTCCAGAAGAATCTTGGCTCGGTCTTCCATGTGTTTTTTTTTTATACCTAAATATGGGCATCAGGGAAATCTAGCTCCCATGGGACCGTAACCCTTAAAGCCATCAGTATTTTAGTCCGGGCCTCAAACAATGACAATCCGAGGGCACGGGAGCACTATTTTTAGCGCCCTGTCTTTTGCGAGGAAGAGTTCTGCGGGCGGAATTCCAGCCTCGCAGTCCATTTATAGTAGAAGAGGCTACAAAAATAAGCGCTCTGTCCAATTTTTCTTTTTCCAGCCTTGCACCATTTCCTTTGCCCCCTCTTTCCCCCCCCACCCCCCACCCCTCCCCCATTCCCCCTCTCTTCCCTGGTCCTATAGTGCTAATGACTCTTTCAGCTGAATGATGATAGACGTGGATTTATTATGTAGGCAGATAAGCTTTGGGAGTGTTTTTCCACAGAGTGTACGTAGACGTATACATTAAACACCGAGGTCTGTGGGGCCTGTCACGGTGACGGGGCGGCCTGAGGCAACAGAGTGTGGTAAAAATCTCAGTCCCCCGGTTTTACAAAAACACAGAGAGCCGAGACAAAGCCAAGGGCTGCCACTCAGGGACCCCGACTCGCAAGCGAGGGAAAACGCAATAACAATTTTGTTTAAATGTTTCCAACTGCGAGGAAGTCTCGCTCTAGCAGCCGTCCACCTCTCCAAATGAACATCAAAGTCATTTACGAGTGGACAGTGCTCTACTGGGGCTTAGGGTCACCGGGGAGATGGAGGGATGATGCCAGTTCATGAAGATAAATCTGCTGTTGGCTTCGGATGAGGTCATCAATTCCACATATCTGCCTTCTGATGAGGGGGGGGGAGGGCACGACTGACTATTCATACTCCTTCAACCGCATGGGTCTAAAAGTCTCACTTACTTTTAGTGAGGCCCAGCTTGTGACCCAGCCGGAAAGCATACGCGATCCTTCAATGTGACAGTGGGCTTTCGTCAGATGTGGTCCTGTAGATTTGCTTTCTGTCTCCTCCATGTGATCTTGTGACCTACCGTCCATAAAAAAAAATTCTGACGTTGCTTGTTTGCCAGGCCTTTTTTCACGTCAAATCGAAATTAGAGGGATTTGATCTGTTTGGGCTTTCAGAGCGTATATTTCTCAAATCCATATTCCATGTAAAAACCACAATAATTGTATCACACTATCATATCAATTATTGTTATATCCAAAAGCCCTCACCCACAAGGCCTTCCTCCCTACTCCTTTCATGTACACTTGGAATTCCAGGCACCACACGCCTTTAATATAAAACCAGTACAGTGCATTTTGTTCCATGTGCTATTTCTTACATTTCCCTACTGAGCAGGCCGAACCTTAGTCCCTTCTGTAAATGCCATTCCACAAAAATACTAGTTCTGTAGTTAGCAACATGCTACCAAAGGGCCACAGCCCACCCTTCAGTGCTGTCGATTAAATGTGTAATTTTTAGTGTTATGGCCAGTAGCTGAGGTTGAATTTGTCAGCACATCACCTAGTCTTGATCCGGACCTGCAATCTCAGATCCAAACGGGTTCATCCTACTGTAAGTTCCTCAAAGATCCTGAGACACGTACACAAGTCTCTAAAGCAAAAAATATTGATCAGTTCAAAAGTGGCATGAAGGGAAATGGCACACTTAAATCAGAGCAGTTACATCTTTGATACACTTAGAAAGCAAATAGTCGTGAGGTCGGAGGGAATAATACCACCCCGCGCTCCCCAGGCCGAGCTTGATACCACATGCTGGGCTGCTGCATATCTGCTAAATATTATTTGAGGCACTGGCCCACATACCCTGTAAAGCAAGACCATACTGCTCCTCAAATGAGCGTAATGCAGAACAGAAGGCTGGCGTTTGCTCATTGTCCGGTGCATTAACCTCAATCAGCTCGGAGAAAGCATCCCGACATTAGGAACACGAGGCGGGAGGGAAAGCGCCCTCTCCACATGTTCGGGATTCTTGGCACTCCCGGATGAGTTACTACTGATTGGCTCCTCTTTATCGTGTGTACTCTGATACTCGCGGGGGCCAGAATTATAAATGCTTTAAGGTCTTTTTCCCTCCCCGCCTCCTTCTTCTCTTTCTCTTCCCTTGCTCCTGACCTTTTCGTGGTCATCACATCTGAATCACTTCCATTCACTCGCGTCTCAGCCCCGACTCCAGACTGCTGCTCCCAGAGGACCTCTTTCTCTGGCATTTTTTGGAAAAGTTAGAAGGTGTTAATGGCCCTCTGTTTTAATAATACATAAATTTCTCCTTTGGAGTAATTTGTGTGAGGGGGAGGGGGAGGAGGGGAGAGCCCCAAAAAATTTACTTGCGTGGATCACCATCGTGGCCGAACTTCATCACTGCATCAGTGCCTACTTAAAGTTATGGGATTATTGGCAGACAAACTCTTTTTTTATTTGTTTTATTTTTTACCAAAATATACTCTAGCCACATTTTTGTATTAGATGACACTTTACACTTACAGTAATTAAAATGGCAAATATGGTATAGTGTTTTTGGGGAAAAAACAGCATGGTATATGTTTCACATTTATTTTGGAATGTGTTTCCTGCAGTAGGAGGAAACTGTCAATAATATTGATTATTTATCAATATACACATTTCCTACACTTTTACAACCACTAATAATAACAATTATAATAATGACAATACATTGCTAAAAGTGCATTACTAATATCCATTAACCCACATCACAGATGCCATTCAAAACTGAACATCTTTCAGTAACGATGTCTCTGGAGGTCACATGCCTCCCCAACTTCCTGTACATCTTCCGCACACATCTTCTATTGTCATTGCTGATGACAGGTAAGTTGCTCAAAGATGAAACACATTGTCACTCAGCAGATGAGACTGCCCCGTCCAATTTTAGCAACATGCATATTTATTGAGATGTAACCCTTACAGAGCAATGCCCTTAATTTAGGCTAGCGGGTATGTTATTTATAATTATGTTTCCCCCCATGGCACGGTAGGGAATGAGGGAGATGTCAGAGAGGATGCCAGGCTTTATTACTGCTGAGAGACTGATTGCACCTATGGTTCAGCCTGTGCAAGTTATTCAGGTCCCTCTGGGGAATTCCTTCGAAATTTCCGCAAGGTCAGATTATTCGTCACATCGCCCCGTGTGACAAGGACTCCGTAACCGGCCAGGAGAAGTTCCAGCCATGTTGAACAATTGCTGATTGACTTTCATTAAGTCTGATCTGAATGGGTAATAGGCCATAGCATGCAATTGATAGACAGGCTGTGTAGCTCTGCCAAAAGACAATATGGAAAGAATGGTGCGGAGAGCGCTGAGTCATTCAATCCCTTTCCGTGCTCTTCAATACCAGCTCTTTATTCATGCTCTGTTTTCTCCTGCTGTCTTGCCCAGAGCCCATTGGCTACAATCTGTTCAACTGGATTCTTACCAAAGCAGTGTGGGGTGATGCACCTTGGCTTTAGGGTACAAGCACAGTGACGCACCTGGGATTTGAACCCAGGTCTCTTGGTCTCAAATTGAGTATCCTCCCCGCTGCATTACGCTCTAGCCCAGATCTCCTCCCTCAGGGAAAGCTCCCCTTTCTTGCCCAGGCTCCACCGGCAAAGCAGACAGACTTCCTGCCACTTCCAGCCAGGAAAGCTCACAAGTCAGTTTTTCATCCCGAGCTGCGAAAAATCATTTCTGCCACAAGCCTATCCCGTTCCTCAGCTGTTTAATCTGATTGTGAAGGAGATCACATGGTATCGCCGTGTTCTCGGAGAATTCCACAAACACGAGAGCTCACCGAATAATTTAATGCATCAAAATGCAGCAATTGTACAACGTCTTAAAATGCATTAACATATCCTTGCATTAGGGTGTCATTCAATACCCCGCTGGCTTATGTTTTCTATCAAGCGCATTGAAATAAGAGCCCGACCCCATTATACGCGGCCACCCGATACTCGGGCTCTGCCTTATTCCTCAGTTTTTGCCCTGTCTCTAATCTATCTATCTCTCCATCTATCTGTCCTAGGCTCGCCACATTACTCTACTGAGGTATCGTTTAACAGAAAAGATTTAATACGACTTCCCTGCCACATTTCTCCGCTGCCTAATGTTAGCAGCATGAGAGAATAATTAAAGTCAAAGTTTTATGAAAAGCAGTGCACCCTGACCCACGCCCTTCCTAAGTACTTCTACCCTACCTTGAACGTTTTGTAAGATTCAAATGACCCCTCTCCGAGGTTAACTAATAACGGAGACGTTTGTGAAAGATGCTTCCCGAAATTTAATGTATTGAAAAATGTGTTTCCTGGCTTCGCCATCCTTCGCGTAACCTTTCTCGTCCACTCGTTAATGAAGCTCTTCCCAGAGAGAGAGAGAGAGAGAGAGAGAGAGAGAGAGAAAGAAAAGGGGTAACGACAGCTTCAACAGGGTTTGGGGGAAGCCACGAAAATAGCTCTCAAAGAGACTGAGGATCCACCTGCCCATGGTGACTTTAATGAAGAAAAAGTAAAAACAGATGATCCCGTGATGGGACGGGGCCCAGGGAACATCCGATACAGCTGGATTCACCACTTCCACGTGGATCCCGCTCAAGAACTTCCTCAGAGAACTGTGGGAGAAGGGAGCGATGCCCTGCACTCATCCCACCACAGAAGGAGCGCTTCCTCTTAACTGGTGTGTTGTTCGTTAAAGAGCGGCATTGCAAAGTAGCGCTCACAGATTAAATCCCCACCGTACCCGTTCCATTAACCTCAGATTTCGAAATCAGAGTCCATAGTGAATTATTCCAAGTCAGGATTTACAGCCAGGTTAGTTTGTAAATTGTGACCATTGGCTGAGTTTTTATGTTCTTCTATTCCAGTTTACAATGCCGTTAAAGGTCATTCGGTTTCACAGCACTGTGATCGGTGTAGTCTTTCTGTTCACCGATTTGGCAAAGATTGAGTGTTACGTAATTATCAACTTTCTCTCCCAGGTGTCTATTTCTTGGTGTATATATACTAATAAAACATATCATACAATATAATCCTTGCTCCTGAAAAGAAAATGTGGTGTGCACTCTTTTGAACTGATTCTGAAGCTCGGAGTATTCCCTTTCAAAACCAGATGTCTCTTTAAACATGCTAAGTGTCTGCAGATGTGTTTGAGTATTAGGCCAATAACAACCATGTTTATTAACTGAGTGACAATCTTATAAACATAGGCACACATCCATATACTGTACCTTGCCGTAGTACCTCCATCCTCACCCTAAATAACTCCACCTGGTTCTGCCCAGGATTTGCAGATACTGAATTCTGCGCAAAACAGTGACTGTGTGTGTGTGTGTATGTGTGTGTGTATACACACAATGCTGAGTATATACCCCCTTGCTCTGTTGATTATTACTTTTCAAAATCTGAAATAGCTGACTGACAGCATGTTTGGAATGCTGCGTGAAATTATTTCACACCTCTGCGTCAAGGTTACGGTACATTACACTATCCTGGCTAATCGTCGCCCCATGTCAACAGTGACAGGAAGACAGAAATATTTCAGCGAATGAATTGTTCACTTTCTTCCGCATACCTGTATGTTTAGCATGATTTATTTTCATTAAAAATCTATTCAACGGATGCACAGTGATGACAGGATAGAGATTTTCAGCAAAATTATTTAATGCTGTGAAAATATTTATGTCACTGTTTACAGAGCGGAAATAACACATACATTTGTGAACATTCTCAGCTAATCAAACAGAACAAAACAAACAAGAGCTGTAAAAAACTAAATGTGGGCTGTTTTGGCATGAAGATGACATTGTTTTGGGAAAGAACCTGTAGGTATACCTAACTAAAACAGTACTGGAACATGATAGTAAAATAATATCTGTATTACCATTTGTAAATATAGATTTTAGTGCCTTATGGTTGGACAAGGATCAATCAAGACATGATTTTTTTTTTTACCAAAAAAAAGTTGCAAATGGATCACTAGAACAAACTCCAAGCTTTTGTCCTACTTTTTGAGTTGCTGGAAAAATACAATATCTTTGTCAGCACTTAAGGTCTATATAATTCTGCCTCAGGATATCCCTTTCCTGGGAGGAAATATTGCTCCTCATTTAAGTTTTTTATCTCTTTCTGTTTCTTTTGGCAACACTCCATAACACAATTGCATTGTTAGGTTGGCTTAGTTTAATTACTAAGTTAATAAAGTGAGGTATTGTTTTTACTTTTTTCTTTACTTCTGAAACAGTAACTTGACAATAATTGTTCATTTTGAGAGAATTATAAGGTTGCCAGCAGTGCAGAAATCAAATAATTCCCAATATAATAGAATACTACTTTGAAGAGAAAGGCAGTTGACTGACTTACACTGAGCCAACTGACCAAGTATAATTGTCATACTACCACAAATTAAAATCTAAAAAATTGGGGAACATTTGTTTGCATGGTGTATATTCATGAAAATGTGCTTGGAAATCAGAATAAAAATTTTTTTAAAAAAAAAGACTAATCTAGAAGATGTTAAGTGCTTATGAGCTACTGTGATTACTGTGATAACTTACAAGCTTAGTCTGTTCCTGGAAGTACATTTTAGCACTTACATTTCAGAACTGTATTCTCTGTCCTGTTTTCACAAGCAGTGAAAGCGTGGTATAAGAAGAAACCCCATATGGCAACAGGATCCCAACACCAAGGCAAAAACACATATTTGACAGAAACAGAAGACAGGGCAGTATTGAGCTGAGGCGAGAACACAGGTGTTTGTTTGATCTATATGCACAGACCTAGCTACCATGACAAAACAACAGGAGTTTGATGAGTGGAAAGAAATAGCCAGGTGCTTTGGTTGACACAGTAGGCTGCTATGGATTGGTGTTCTGAAGTTATAGTCTGTACTTTGAAATTTCTGACAAAGCTACCAACCTTGATAATACGAATAGTAATGATCATAGCCACATCCTGAGGTGGTGAAATATACTGGAATATAGATCCCCAATTCCAAAACCCATGTGGCATGTCAGCACTAATGCCAGCGATTCTGCATGTTCCAAATCATATGGTGTGGCATGTACACTTGTGGTACACTCACTTAGCATTTTCAAAATTATGCTGTGTATGTAGACTTTAAATATTCAAAGCAACAACAGAGAACCTTGCTGATCTTGCTGCCAAACCACACAAAAAAAGGCCCTTGGTGCTGTTATCATTGTTGCATATAATGCAAATAGATTTTATACATATGAATTTTGATTTGCAAACTCAACTTATATTCTCAAAAGGCGGTACAGCCAGTATTTGTAAGTGTTTCTGCCAGGCGCACAAGTAGAATAATGGGTTTCATATGGCCTAGGGCAATACGGCAAGAAGGTGCCTGAGCTGCAGAGGTGAGCTGAGTTGGAGAAGACCAGCCTCTGTCAGGGTGAAGGACAGGCCACGCCTCCACCAGGTGCTCAGCCAACTGTATCTCTCCACTCCCAGGCCACGGGGGCATAAGAGCCCTGTTTGGGCATGCAGGACTTGATTGCTCAGCACATCCAAGTGCTAATGATAATGATAATAATGATCATAATAATGATAATAATGATAATATTTATAATAATTATAATAATTGTAGTACATGTTATTTGATAGGCGCCTTTCTGAACACCCAAGGTTAGCAGGTTGCAGTTGCGTTTGTGGGGGTAGGAAATGCACTACCACTCTTTCATTTATTTATTTTTTATATGCCAAATCATATTGTAAGCCAGGCGGCACAGTGGTGCAGTGGATAGCACTTCGCCTCACAGCAAGAAGCATCCAGGCCGGGGGTTGCGGAGTTTGCATGTTCTCCCGTGTCCGTGGGGGTACTCCGGTTTCCTCCCACAGTCCAAAGACATGCACGTTAGGCTAATTGGAGAGTCTAAATTGCCCGTAGGTATGAGTGTTTGAATTTATTGGCGACCTGTCCAGGGTGTATTTTTATATGCCAAATCAGGAATATAGACAATGTAAGCCATTCTAATTCTAAGTATTCAAATTATTTAACATCCGCTGTCATATTTTGCACAGATACGAGTCAGAGGAAGACACTTTGTGCATGGACAACCCGGCCGACTGAATCCTTATTATTCGTAGTAGTAATACAGTATTTATCACATTATACATTTTGCACTGCCTTGTCTTAGCTGTGGGGGAGGCAAGCAAAAAAGGACTGCACCAGTCTAGTTAGAATGTCTAAACTATAAGACAATCTAAGATATACTCTAGCTATGTGGCTGAGATGGGAATCAAACCTGTGACCTTTGCCACCAAACTGTATTTGCCACAAGAGCAATGATTAGCTGACAATGCAAAAGACCCAGGTCCCTTGCACAGCAAACTAACTAGCAAATACTTCTCTTGACTTCAGGGGGTGATGTCACTGTCTGCAAGAGCCTCACACACATATTTCTCTATACCATACAATAGTCTCCCCTTGCAATTCTACCTGAATTAAGGTTTATGAAGGCATTTATTCCCATAAATGCGTATGGCCAGCATTCGAACTACATTAAGGACAAATCTCAATCAAACATACAAAATGATTTGCTCAAACCAGCATTATGCTCAAAAGAGTCAGCAAATGTTCACCTCGTGCTCACAAAGGATAAAAATCCAGGTAACAGGACAAATAAACAGCTGTTGTCTTTGATGTTTCCTATAGGCTACCCGCTCACTGATATTGTAGGCTACAACTCCAGTCTCAAGAGGAGCATTGAGAAATCATGTTCCCACCACATTGTAACAAAACAACTCAAACAACTAGTTCAATTTCAAAGAGGCTGGTATGTTTACTACTGCGTGTCAAATCAAATGCAGCCCATGTTATAAATCACTGGGTGACAAATCGGTTTCATTGTCTGTAAGAAGTCACTATAGTGAAGACATTGCGATATGGCGCCAAATCAAACCCGGAAAGGTTTGTTTTGGTTTGGTTAAAGTTTTCCTTAATTTGATTTGCCAGTCTTGATTGAATCTAGGTCAATGTTTTAAAACAACTTGAACATGAACCTTATAAAGTGCAAGATTAAAATCATCAAAAATGAGATAAAATTGAATCAAGAATTGAAATTGAAATTGAATTAAGATTCAATTTAGCTCTTTTAGGTTTTCCAGAACTACGACATTTCAGAGCAACTGAAATATTTCTGTTGGCATCTCTCACTGTACAATTTATGGTTGACCTTGAATGGAGATGAAGACAATGTTGCAGAAAATGCATAGTTTCATATAGCATATTACTGGCTGTTGTTGCTTTTAAGTTAATCATTTTTCCTATCGTAAGATAACATTCCAAGATAATCACATTTTACGCAGCTATGCATAATATGTTTTGAGTGTAATTTCTGCCTTGATTTTCCCACATTATCTTCTCATAAGTGATTATCTAAATAAAAAATAGATTGCTAGATATCATCCTCAAACCCAAATTTCCAGTTTCCTGTACATTAAACTTGCCTTACACAGTAAGCATCTCAAACTTCAAAACATACCACATTTTCCCCAAATAATCACAATAGCCCAAAAAGAGGATAATCTTTGCTGCGATTTTCTTGAAATCCATTTCCATAGTGAATCTTTCATGGAATGTAGGAAATAACTCCTTATATACATCATTTAAATGTGTAATGTTTGGAGCCGCACATCAGGTAACCTCTTCAAAGAACAACGCTGATTAGCGAAAGGATGGCAGCTCTCCACCCTGAACTGATATATTTCAGCTGATTATCATGCTCTGAATCCCCCCATTTTCTTCTCCTCCATGATTTTTAAATCAGACGTACTGTAGGTAGATCTTAAAGGTAATCACCCCGGCTTTCATGTCTCACCTTCTGGCTGTTAGCCGAGGAGACTGAAGTCACTCTTCTGTGTCACGTGCTGAAGAATTGACACGGTTGAGGGTTCTCTCAAAGAGCTTTTAACATGAAAATATGTAGTCCTTATATTCCTCCCAGTGTCCTAAACAATCAAAAGGAGACCGGAAACAAAGTAATTTGGCAAATTTGAAATATGTAACTACCTAAGTAATTATTATTGGTGATTACTACGAGGGACTAATAGATTGACATGAACATAAATTCACAACTGAAGTCCAGCATAAAATCACTGAAAATATCTAAGACATAAACATAAACATGTGTGAAACACATTACAGAGAAAGTACATGGTATGTAGTTTAAATAAAAGGAATAAGTAGAAATGGACAGTCTACGCCACTGAGCCCAAAAGCATTTAAGTTTGAAATGGCAAAGTATTCGCTGCGAGGAGACAGCGAGCGCCGTGCACATGAAAGACCCAGACTTTTCCTCCTTTTAAGAGGATTTCCTATCATTGATATTAAACCTGATGAGAGCGGTCTTGCGTTGTGAACGCTGCATCCCGAGGACACATTTCCTGTATCGTCTGACATTAGATGCACATCATATGCTCTGCGTTCTTCCCTTTCTCTCTCATGAATCCTCTCGCTCATGTTCTTCCATCTGCCACCCCGCTCCCTGCAAAATCAATACCAGATCCATTTGCTGTATCATGGCCATATCCAGAACCCAGAATGGTAATGATGGTATGATAAGCCTGGGTAAATTATGCAGAGGAGATTTTAGTGTGATCAATAGAGCTGGCGCACGTTTTGCGTATTATTCCCGCAGAAGTCACTCCCGGGCAGACTCGGCTATGTGTGTGATATTATTGGTGGGGTGTTTGCGTGATCTGATCCCATCCTTTCGTCAGAATGATTAAGGGATGCAATTATATTTGTATGCTTTCTGCGATTTCTTCTCACCGATCACGAGAGGTCTTGTTGTCCTTCCACGAATAAGGAATAGTTGTTCAGTGTTAGTGCACTACCAGTGACAGAGCATGTTGATGCTAACCAGCACTGTAGCACTTGTGTTTCTCAGCATGGTATTTCCCTCAAATCCCAAAGCACATCCTGTTACATGAATTGGTTGTAGGAAAAATATCAGCATTTCTTCACAGGGCACCTAGATAAGAGTGTCTATTGAGGAAATACACCATGTCAAAAGCCTAATCTACAGTGAGTAAAGTAAATACACATATACCTATTAGTGCCACACAAGCCTTTAAGTGTCATCATTTTTGTCAAGTGTCTCATACGTATTTGTGGGTTTTCTGAGGGGGAATACCTGTAGATCCAGGACAAAGCCTGTTTGCATGGGTTTAACCTGGAGTAGAAGCTAGAGGACCTGAGCCACCATGACATCACTCCACTAATGGCCTGCAAACAGAAGCCCAAATTACTAGCACCACCTTGGGGAGATTTTAGCTGGGTCTTCGGTGTTATGAGCTGTGCTGGCAAACACCACTTAAGCCCAGGGTTGTGCTTCCTAAACAAGTATTTAATCCCCTCATTAAAGATATATGAAACTGGAAATCAATGAGAACTCTGGGTTAGAGCCTCACCCTCCTTATAGAAGCCCTAATGGTTACACGCTGTTCAACATTACAGAGTCCTTTCTGCCTGTGTATCCGTTACACTTATGAACAGTGAGCTATTTTGTATGATAGGCCGGAGGGTGTTAAAACAGATATGTTCTAGAGGTATAACTGAATATCACATTAAATTGATGGGCAATGAAGATTTAAATACAGTCACCATTAAACATTATGTGTCGCTGCCTATTGGCTTCATGGATGCCCTGACTTACAGTTTGTAGCCATTGTACACCTTTGCTTAATCCTCAGAGTTCCTGTGGTTCCTTCATTGATCTCCACTTGCTGCTATCTCACATCTGCACAGCTCATTTGAATGCTCTTGAGTTCTGTGTCCAAAGTTATTCCTGCGGGGGGGGCGGGGGTTCAAATCCATACCATAGCGAACCATGATTAACTGGTTCCTGCACAAAGTATGTCCGACTTGGTTGGAATGTAATCCAGTTATCTGATGTGGAGGATCAGTCAAGGATCCGTCACAGGCAGGTGCTGGTGAATACCTGTAGCTTGCATTCCAAGTTCTTCGTATCTCTTGTGTTCTGCTCCACTATGCCACACTGGATTGACATTGGAGTTTAACAGTCTCTGCTTTGTGGGTGGATGTTGGAACATTCTCATTTCTCTTAATAGGCTTGAGAGCCATGTAGGTATGTTTCACCCTGGCAATCCATAGTTTGATATATTTGTCCACCCAACACTTTCATGTTGGTTGTTGCTTCTTAAGCAGGAAAACCTACAGATATTTTGTCATATTCCTTGTCGATAAGGGCACCCTGGTTCATTTTCACTCTTATAATATTGGTCCCAACAGTATTAATTCCTATTTTCCTGTCCACCATGTGAAGGTTCCCCATACTCTCCTGTACCTCTGTGTGTAAGATAAGAGGCTAACATAAAGTTTACCCCTTACCCAAGCCACCCCATTTATTGAAATTACTGGAGAGCACCTTGCTCAAGGGTAACAACAGCATGGGCTTGAACCCCTTACTGTTAGGTCTAGAGTCCATTTCTCTCGTTGTTGTCAGTAATAAAGTTGCAGGTCAAAGTTTTGATTGGATTCATTCTGAGCGATATGTTGAAAGACGGGTATAGGGCCATTCCAAGACTGTGGTAACCATGAATTGGTTTTTTTTTTTCAATGACTCTCCCAGAATTCCATTTTTATTCCCCAAGATCTAGCCAGTGAATCAGGATTAAAGAGGCCATCAAGCTGTCAGGGAATGTGGGCTTGAGGTGTCACATGGATCCTTTTCACTGTAAACAAGCAGAGGAACCTCCTAAATAATGGAGGCCATCGTTTTTATGCGATTTAAAGAGATTCATCCCCCGCTGCTCTCGCTAGATTTGATTTTTAACTCCAGGCTGAGCCACTGAACATTACAGGCTCATCTGAAAGGGGTTCTAAAATGAAAATGGAAAGCTTTCCGCCGTTCCCCGGCAATCATTACCTTGGAAGATGGAGGGCAGCCTCTGTTTCTGAAGCGGTGTCTGAATGGCGCATTTTATGCTTGGCTGAGCACCGCGACTGTGTGGCCCACAGACATCTTGCGGTGCGCTTCGATTTTCAAAAAAATGAAATAAATAAATAAATTCTTGATAGGGGTTGCACTGGTTTTGGGGTCGTTAAATGTGTAACTTGACCACAGGTATCGAAGATGAGCGGCCAGTGCCTTTGCAAGGTCAACGGGATAAACGAGACGAGCCTAAGGAACACAAACACTGCACGCTGTGTAGTTGTCACAGGCACGACTGGCCTTCTAAGAGATGCTTCTAGAGCAAATTTGAAGGTGCGCTCTTCTTTTGCAGAGAAATAAATTGCTTTAAAGAATGATGCTGATAAAAATGAGGCCCAGAGAAACCTGAGTGAGAGGACCATTTTTCATGATTTGGCAAAAGGGCTCTGTAGTTTACATTCCTTTAATGATATTGAATTTGACTGACACCCACATAATAAATTACCACAGGTTCGCACAAAAAATGTGAAGAATTTCACTGCTGCTGCTGTTGTTTTAAAAGTGTTTAGGCAGCCATGAGACAGAAAAAAAGAGAAGAGAACTGAATTAAATGAAGCCTATCTTGTTCCGTGCCTTGGGTAAAATCGTAGCACATGGCAGTGTTTTAGGATGCTTGTGTGTGCTTGTGCTCATGTGCCTTTTAAATGAAAGTGAAATAAAACAAATTAAAAGCAATGTTGAAAAATACAAAGTACCATGGAATTCAACAATGACATGTGGCCATTTTAATGTTGAACTAGTTTTAATTTGTTCATTATTTTGGGAACCATGATATACAGCCATATGTGTGTGATTGGGTGCGTGTGTGTTTGCATGCCTGCATTCGTATGTGCATTAATTAACTTTTGCTTTGTAACTGTATGTAATAAAGGACATAGAATACACAGAAAATGTATAATAGGACGTGTTCCTGAATATTGAATTGCTTCGCGACAGAAATACAGCTTCCCTCAGCCAGCCCAGGCCCCACAGTGCAAAATCACAGTGCCCCTATTGGGGTATCTGTTAGTGATTAGGTGCGATCGGAGGGAGAGGAGGCAGGTGGTGTTTTGGGCTGGAGGTCTGCTGACAGTTTGCAAAACTGTAAAAGATATTATCTGGGGGGAATGAAAACAGCACTCAGCAGGTCTGTCAGGGAAGATGGACAAGTTAAAACAGATGATGCAAGCTAGGGCCACTTCTCCAGCGCTTCCCCGTCGCTCCGGTATTCTGAGTTGCGTGCAGCTGCACGGATCCTGGACTCCCACATCTGGCCGCTCTCACCTGGAGCCCGAAGCCAGGAGCAGGAAGGGGACTGTGGACAAAGATGTTTAAAAAAAAGAAAAAAGCAAACCTGTCAGTTCAGACCAAACAAAGGGATATTCATAGGGTGTTTAAAAGTACTCACTGTTTAAACACGAGGAGCAATAAAAAAAAAAACCTCGGGGAGAAATGTTCCAAACTGCGCCAGATAAAAGCGTGCTCCGACCCGGGTGTCTCTCGCTAGCAACTTAAATGGCGAGTGCAAAGTGAAACGCGTGCTTTTCCAGTGAAGGAGAGCGGCTGGCCCATAGGTGAGGCCTGGCCTCACTTTGGGTATTGCGGAGAGCCAGCTCTCTGTGGAGGAAGTACGGGGAGTGAATTTTGCGTTGAAGTGAGAGAGCCCAGGGTGAAAGGTCACGCTCGGCTCTTCCTGCTCCGATGCGGCTGCCCGGCGCTCAGGAGACTCCGGCTGATTGCTGCGTTGGGACAGAGCTGCAGAACTTTTTCATTAGGGAGAGGTCCAAGATCATTCAGGAAGGTTCCGGACCATTAATACATTTGAAACGGCAAATGAAAGGGGGATCTTGAGAGGATTGCAGGGAGCCACAGGTTATTTTGAAAGAGGAGGAAGCCCCCTGAACCAGTCACGGGAGCCCCAGCGAATAAATCCTACACAGATCAACTTAAACTAAGAATCTTAAGAACTGCAGCCAATTTTCCTGCAATTTACTGTAAATTGTTTGTGAAATCCTCGTCGATCCCACTGCTGGGAATCTCTTCACGGAAGCGAGTGATGGAGGATGGCGGGGCTGTTACTGTGTGTGATTAAGAGAGGGGTGTATGGCGCGCTTGGCAAAATGGCTCATCTGTGTCCTTTTCAGTGCACTGAGCTGACGGTGAATCGTCAGGACCCTGCTTTTCCGCCGTACGCACGTGGGCTTTTTTATTTTTATACTTGATTGTGGCTTAAAATAATTACAGTGAGTGTATCCACACAGTAAGAAGTACAGTGAGATGATTGTGTGGGACAGTGATTCATTGGCAATGTTTAGGAAGACTTAATGATGCCAATCCATCTCTTTGTTATTGCAGGCACGTTTCATCCAGTGCAATATTGCAGATGTACTGAAAGTATGTTTCCAACCAAGCAGGGGATTGTGTGGCACTTAATGTGCCTACAATAAAGAAAGAAACATTCAGGTCAGTTTTTAAAGTTGTTAATATTTCATCTTGCATAGTCATATAACAAACCGTATTGATTTCTCATTTTTTATTAATGTACTCTGGGGCCAAAGCAAAACGTTGAACTCCCTGCTAATTATGAATTACAACGCAAGACATTTTTCAGAAGAGCCCAGCAATAAATAAACAAAAGGCTACTTCCACTAGAAGTAGATCACTCAGTTTCAGACATTGCAATGGGGAGCGTCATGCCCACTGTAGCTAGCATGTTTAAAGCCTATGAGTTTTCTTATTTGAGAAGAAAAATAACTGTTGTTCGTTTACAATGACAGTGAATATTTTATGAGCAGTCTCAATTAGTCTGCAATATATCCCAGAATCCTCCATTGTGCAACTCTGAGGGGGTATAGAAAGCCTGTGGACAGTGTCAAGGAATGCTTTAGTCTCAATAAGCACAAAATACTGGCTCCCAATCAATCCTGAAATATTGGTCTGCATTTGAATCTTTGTTGTTGTAGTTGTTGTGAGTCATACAATATTAACTCATAGTATAGTTTTAGTAGTCCTTCCCTCTAATCACTACCTCCTGTAAACCCAGTTTCTTTCCTCACCCCACCATCACCCATGCCTGCAGTAATATCAAAGCTCCCTCAACACACCATTGATAAAATACTAGCCTCAGACACCCTCTGATGTTTATCTCCCTCTTCCCACCTCACCACGCATCTCATCCTCAGCCTTTACCTGAGCAATATTCACTGCGTTTGACTGTCTATAAACTGGAGGATTCTCCTGAACAAAGGCTTTCATACTGTCTGGCTACAATCATTTATTGACTGCCATGTAATTACCAAGTCTGCTTTGCAGTGCATGAGGAGTAAAAATAGTTAGCTTGTAGTCATGTGCGTGAAGTAATTCACCTTGTGTGGGTGTAAGGTCATGCACGTATTGTTGTGTGTACAAATCAATTTGAAGTTACTCTACTAGTCTTGTATATTTGAGTTAATAACACGTCTTATGTTAAGCAAACTGTTGTAGAAATAAATCAATCTAAGACTGGAAATTGATAGAAATGAATGTTTTGGTGACGTGTCTTCTTCCTTTTTAAAAACAAAACAGCAACACATGATGAACAGAAGATGAAGCAGGACTCAGGAAAGAAGTTGCCTAATCAATATCAACAGAGCAGCCATGTTGAATAGTAATACACATGATACATGATTAGAACTTGTGACCATAGATGTTGTGGATACAAATTACAGGACACTGTTTCCTTAAGTACTTAACCTGAAATAGTGCACTATATTATTAAGTGTATAATTGAATGAATGAATCTCTTGGAAAAACACACACACACAGTGAAATCCTGAGGAGCATGGGCAAGGGTTTTCACTATAAAATGTAGGCTGGGGACATTATAGCTGAGAGTTCTTGACATTGCAGGTTTGACCCTGCGCTAGGATGAAGAAGGGCAGGTTTAAGTTGCTTAGGTTATGGCTGTATTAGCTCCTCCCAGCAATGTGCCAGGTACCCACAGGCTACCAGTCGTCAGTGAGACACGCCTCCAACTGGCTCCAGTTTTCCTATAGCACTGTGTGGCCCATGTGAAGGAAACAGTCGCTGGCTCAGGGGCAAGAGAATCAGAGGTGTGTACATATTCCAGCTGCACTACCCCAAGGCATATCAGTGACTTGAGAGGCACAGATGGCGTTTCCCAAAATGGGAAGAAAGGGGCATGCAGGTAAAAATGCATTGGCAAGTGAATGCGGGGTGATAGCGGTTACTTTTGCCCACAATATGTTTGCTGCAGTGATGTGCTGTTGAAGTTACCATTGTAAGCAGTGATCAGAGAGCAGCAGAGTGTCCTGTGATTTGGCAGGTAGGAAGCCCAATCATGCCAACACAGCTGTCTGACTGGCAAGCCCCTTAGAAGTGCATCTCCTCCAGCACCTACCTATCATCGTCACCTCCAGCACATAAGGACGCCAAGGTGTAAATGAACCCAAAAATAAGCGCGCAGTCGACCAATGCTGTATACATTTCCACAGGTCATTGAAAGTGGTCTCTGCAAATACAATGTGTAAAAATCACACAGTATTTCAGAATATTACTTTATACTTTGCGCTTTGCATTCCAGTTTCGTATTATTGAGTTAAGCTATGCTCCAAGGAACAAAACACGTTTTGCGTTTTGTCCATTACAAATAATCTTCCAGCCAATATTTTCCATATTCATGATGAAGGTGTTCACAGGGACAAAACAATAATCAATTATATATTCTTAACCCTGCTGTGAGGTCTCGGGTTTACCCCAGTGTAATGGACAAAGATAAGAAAAAATATGAAATAAATCAAATAGCCTCAAGTTTTGAACGATGTAATTCGGTCCACTGTTAATAATTCCAGGGGCACCAGCCTGCAAAATCTCTTTTGAAAAAGACAGTGGTGGGATTTTACGAGAGGCCGTTTCTCTCACACCAGCTTTTGTTTACACTTTCATTATATCTCAACTACATTATCTGATGCCTCCATCCAGTTTTCAATCTCACAGTGCGGCTTTAATCTCGCGACGCACTCAGCCTCGCGCTCGGCTGCGCGGGGAATCTGAGAGCGGTTATATTACTGCACATGAATCAACGCAAAATGAAATGCACTCCAGACGCGTTCAGATGGTTTTAATTTATAGCGGAGAGCTACGGATACAAAAATGCATTTAAGGTAATCTGATCACTTGATTCGATGCCGAATTTATGAGCAATCCGGCACAGAGCTGGGTGAGTTGTTTTAATAATGGGGCAAGAAACCTTAGGCTACTTATATTGAGTTGTTAGACTTGCATACGAGGACTAAAAACTATATTAGTATTATTATAAATGTTAATATTATAACTGTTAATATTGTCATTATTTTCATTATCATCCTCACCATCATAATTAATAATTAATAATAATAATAATAATAATAATAATAATACAGCCTAACAAATGGAAATATGTATAAAAATGATCTTTAGCTTTGTTACACATGCAAACATGTTTGTTGATTACAAACATTATGAAACAGAAACTTCCAGCTGCCTCTGAGTTCAAAGCTGAGGAAATATGTCCTGTGGGTCTGGGTTAATGGAGATTTCATTGAAAGCAATCTCTCTCAATAACCAACAATATGATTATTGAGATTCCTAAAGCTGACAATTTGCCATTGTTTCATGGGAATTTGATTTCCCCACTTTCTGTGGTCCGTGTTACATTGATGACTCAATAGCAAATACTGTATTATCTGTCTTTGTCTCTCTTCAGAGATGAAATCAATTTACAAGAGGCAGATATTGGATGTTTGGTCTTATCCATTATCATCAGGGCAGCTGGTTAACACATTAAGAAATCCACAGGCATTTAGAGCGGAAATGGAAGAAAGCATCATGTTTTAATGCTCTTAGCCACAGAAACCAAAGTGAGATTATTCCAAGTCATTACACTATCTGCCGATGGTGTTTTGGGATTTGAACAAAATCTGTGCAGATAATGAATTTGTGAAAAGCAAATTAAAGGCAACTCTGCTGAGGTTTTCGATTTGGGCTTTTTTCGATTTTGTTCTTGGACACTGATGCCTTGCCTTGCCCTGCCTTCAGCAAGGGCAGAATATACCATAAATGAACACAGCTGCCTGAAACACTGCGATACTAAAACTGTGGGGCTTTTTTCAGTCTGGTGGCCTGTAAATCAAAGTTTTAATAAAAGTCCTCCTCCCAGTGAACAAATCGGCTTGTCCTTCCCATGTCTCTGGGATGAGGCACTTAGTGCCCGGAAGATTTTCAGGATCCTGCGCATTTATTTTTCCTTATGGCACAACATCAGTGGTACATCCACTGCCCAGGGACCTGCAGATGCTACCTTCAGGACTTAGCTTAGCCAGCAGATATTGTTTCTGCCTTTAGGTCTCCATATTAGCAGTGATACTGCTTTTTAGTTTTTGAAACATACAACTTGCTACTGTGCAGTGTAATGTAGACATGGGGACAGAGAGCATATGTACAGTATATATGTATATTCCTGTGGAGTGGAGTGATTTGTGGGGAAACGTCTTGCACTCTCCTGATAAAAAATGGACCTATCATAATCCGCAATGTTGTCAGTAGCCCTGGAACTGTTTGTTTGTAATCCTATACCTGGTTCACTTGTTGTTGTGTGACGTTATTGTCCAACAGTTTATGAAGGAGATTTGGATTCTTCTTTTGCTCATATTTTACCACGTTTGGATGACATTTAATCAGTTTTTAGACACATTTCCTTGGCTGTGCCAACTCAAATTTTTCCGCCAATAGAACATGGAGGCCTTGACGCTGACAATGACAAGTCATTTATGCTTATCCGCATGGAAGAGAAATGCTGTTTGGGGAAAACTAATATTACCTCCTGAAGTTTGGGCTATAAATCTGTTTTATGCCCCAGTACATCCATGAAAGTGTCTAACTTTACAAGTGAATTTGCTTCCGGAAACCGAGGAGTATGAAGACATATAAGTAAATCACATCCAAAAAGTGTGCTCGTCAAGGGCCTACTAACATCTCCTACATCCATGCTGCTTGTATTACAGAGGGAGCCAAAGCGTGATACGTGTGACCTGGTGAGAGGGGTCAATATCCCTGCCATCGTGCCACACACTGGCCTTTGCTTTCCTATCGCTCGTCGTCCTCCCCGAAGCTGGCTTTGAAGGCCGTTAGAAGCCTGGAGAAACCCAAGCCCGTTCCGCAGATGAGAGGAGGTGCGTTTGTGGCGGGCAGCTTGCGAGCAGCTGTACGGGACGCTCCGCTCTGCGCCGGGTTCCTCCCCGAAACGAGTGCAACATGAGCCCCGCACCGCCGCGCGCCCCCATCTGCCTCCGATCCCACTTATCTCCGCGGCCGCATTCTTCCTTTGTGATCCGGAGGCTCACGGAGCACCATGACGGGGGGAGAGGCAGAGGCCTGAGACACGCTGCCATAAATCCTCTCTTTCTGTTGTCATTCCAGCAGCATCTGTAAGCAATTGTCACAATTACCGTTCTGAACTGGGGATCGCCTTCCAGCTAGCCTCCCGGTCTCTGGAAAAAAAAGAAAGGAAAAGAGGCATGAGCACAACCTCCAGCAGGTATCCCTGGCCAAATCGGTAGTGTCCGACTGGAATATGATGTAATACGTTGTTGGAGCGCGTGCGTTGGGAATGTTTGTATGCGCTTCTTTTTTCCTTCGACGTTACGTCTCACCTTTGTCCAGGGTGCAATGCTGATGCTGTATTCACTGTCATGTATTTGTACAGCTGTGATCATGAAGTACCAGGATTACAGCTTTTGAACCCACGATGGAGAGGACATTTCGTAAGCCTAGTTTGCACTCAAGTGGGTAATTTTGGAAGGTAAATAAATAATTGAATAATTCCCCCCCCCCTTTTATGTATGTTTTACCTGGTTTGTGAATGCTTGCAGGGAATCTAGTCCCCGCAAGCATTCACAAATAGTATAAAACTTTGGATAGGTTTTGTAAAACAACTGCAAGAAAAAAAAACTGGGATCTTGGGAGATTATACAGGGCTCAAACTCACAGAGCAATTTATTTGACGCCGGTTGTTTGCATGATGTCATGCTGTAGCGTATCTTCTCAGTGCAAGTTAATGGCAGCCTTAGCCAGTAGCAGAGCCTTCAGTGAGACACGATTTAGTGTTCAAACTGTAAAAGCACATCGTACTCAAAAGAAGGCCTGTAACATTTGATTCTTGGTAAAGTGAAGCCTGTTTGAGGTTTCACAGAACAGAGCAGATGCTACGAAACCAGGGGCTTTGATTGTATCTCGTCAAAAACTGCTCCACGAGCCTCCCGCATAATGGAAGGCACAAATAAAACTTTTTATGTTTGTTCTTTCAGACTTTTCATTCGGTAGCAGCTAGCCCAGATCCTCGATTTTGATTGGCTATTAAGTCCATTGGAATGGCTGCCAGCCTGAACCAAGGGGGCCAAATTAATTCCAATTAACATCAGAGGCAGACAAATGGGGACACTTTTAAACTGTATGACCATGATGAAGGTTGCCTTGTTTGAGCATATTCACAAAATAATTATTTGGGAGGTGTTGTTTGCTTAGGCATGAATTAAGTTAAACAGCAATTGCCAAAATCACCAAAAATAATTGAAGCTGTCAATTAAAGACAACATTTCTGCATAAATTACACAATGCTTCATTGTGCAATGTATAAAAAATAAATAATCAAAGCTGAATAGCATAGAAACTCAATGCTGTAAAATATATCCCCAAAAATCTTTTCACCAATAATGTCCATAAATATTTACACGTAAGTTCTTTAGCGGCCTGTATAAAATATGCCTTTGTTTTTGCAACGAGTGATGTTTGGAGGTTTGCAGTGAAGCGCCCTTTGAGGTGTTGGACAAGGGACAGTGTCGCTGGCCCTGTTTAGAGCTACATCAGAAGAGCGAGCGAGCGGCTTCCTGCGGCTGCCCTAATGACCCCGCACTTTCCTCCCATGCATGTATTGAGATGCGGCGGGGCTAATAATGAGCCTTTGTACCTGTTTTATTATTTATCCCTGCCGAGGCCTCCAGCTATTCTTGAAGCCTGCCGCCGCAGTTGAGTGAGCCCCAGACTCACTCACTCTGGTGGAGAGATAGTTCAAACGAACGCAGCCCCGTGAATTATTGAGGGAAAACTGCTGGGAGCACTCTGTAAATTACCTCAGTTACATATGCACACGCTTTCCCCACACAGAGGAGGATCCATGCCAGTGCCAGGACAATGATGGTATCAATCACGGGGCTCTAAAATCAGTCTGTCAGTAATAACTACTGTATACGTCTGGGCGGGAGACTGATGGGGCTGCCTCGCTTAACCAAGCACTAATCAACGATACCAACCGTCACCGGCTGATCCGGAGCAGGGATTCACTTCCTATTTGGGAAATTGTGGTCTTGGAGTACGCATCGGGCGATTACCTTTTTATTTATGTCCTTTTGATTTAGAAACTGCCTGAAACTGCGGGCAGTTTCTCTGCCTTTTCATTTATATAATCTACATTAAAGCAGACCATTCTGATAACCCCCTACTGACTTGACTTCAATTACCACAACATCTTCGTGTCACTTTGTGGAATTTTAACCCCTGGTCTTAAATACTGTGAATCAGGCTTCCCTACTAAATGAGTCTGGCTTGGTTCGCAGTTCATTTCATTAGTCACTTCCACAATCCAGAGGTTAAGTAATACACTATACTGGCATTGCTGTTTTTCTGCACTGGTGTTTGTAGGATAGGAATATTGATGAGAACAGTGTGCTCCCTCAGACTGGAGGAGCAAAGAGAGCGTTCACGGGCTTGTGCTCCACTTCCTTTTGTTCATCCTTCACCTCCACCTGAGCATAGAGCGGTTCCCATCTCACCTCCGCACCAGGAGAAGGTGAGTCTTTGGTGTCCCAGGCCAGTGGATTATTGATTTGTTGTGCCCTGGCCACGTTCACACAGCAATGTTTGATTCTGCCCTGCAGCGGTCTGAGTGGGCCTCGGTTCTTCCGTTTTTCACGGGCCCGGGATAAGATAATGACTGACCACTAGCACAGTTTTTGCATAGCGGGCAGTTCATCCTCAACATGGGGCCGCTTCTGAGGGAAAGGAGGGTCAAGGTCAATGGCAGCTTGGGTTTTTCCAGCTCTGGGGCTGCATCAAGGAGGGCCCGTGCTCAGGCAGGGGGGAGGGAACCAAACATGTCTGACACACACTCATCTCTGCCGCTACACACTTTCATGCACGCTCCACGGAGTGATTTCCAAACATTTTCATGCCTTACCAATTTGACTTATTGGCCATTGTCATAGGCCTGGGGAAATGTACATTACAGATTGAATGTCTCCTGAAAGAGTGGATTATGCTCAGATAGAAATCTTGATTAGTTTTTATTTCTGTGATCTATACTATGGGCGAAATATTGAATCATCTACCAGACCTGCAGTCATGAAATCAATTTTTTTGGAACAAGGTTTATATTTTTTATTTATTTATTGAAGTCATTATTAAATTATTAAAGCTATGAAAGCAATCTGTTGACATGGTTCAGACATAGTACAGAGCACAATATAGGATTTGTATGAAAATGGATAATGCCCAGGAGGATTGGATATACAAACTGTCTATGTTATTATTCAAATATATTGAAATTTTATTTCAGTTCAACTGTTCGATTTGTCTAACCTCTTTATCACTGACATTCTGAAATGGGGTGTGGGGGGGCAGAAATCTCCCCTTGAAAACACAAACACAATGTTTTGACTGTGAATAGCTTCATGCTTAAACAATGTTAAAAGTTGCATCATGTGCTTATGGTCGATCGTATGCCTTCTGAGTGTCTCTGGGGGAGACTCAGAATGAGCCGAGATATGGGTAGTGTGCGTTAACCGTTGGGCTTCCGGCATGGTTAAGTTCCTGTTGGGGAAACCTCACCGACATGAAACATTATAAGAATTTATATCCAAAAGGAACATTGGAGATGGCGGCTGCAATATTTCTCTCTCAATTTTTGAGAAAGCGAGAGGGAAAGTTCCAGCGTAACCGTGTAACAGTAAGCCTGGATTTTAAGACATGTGAAATGAATAGGGCCTCATGATATCAAATCATCCTATAAATGCAAGGGCCCTTTAGCCTGAAGCCTGTTTTCACTGCTCTCTCTTCTCTTTGTGAATAAAGACAACGCGGTAAGCACACGCCAGACACTACCTCGCACTTGAAGTTTGAAGACGAGGCAACGAAAGGAAATTATTACATGCCGCACACACAAAAAAGCCTCTTATTATCAACTGACCCCCCTGCGGGCCAAGATATTAAAACTTGTGCACACACTGCCTTGTTATTGTCCAAGTATATGAGTCGAGCGTGCGGCAATTACCCTGGCAGACAGACAGTGCTGTGTGCGCTCCTGACGTGGTAGTGGCTGTGGTCGTACAGTTGAAGCGTTATGTCTGAAATATGTATGTATAATCATGCTGATAAGACTGGTGACAGAGAAATGCCCATCAACTCCACTGGGGATCAAAACAGGGATTGGGATAAAAGATGTGTGCCCCCCCCACCCCCTCCTTGTTTTTGTTCAAACTCTCATCACATCAGACAGCCCAGAGAAGTTCCTCTGTTCTCCCACTTTCACACACTCAGCCGATTCCCAACCCCCCCCCCCCATCCCACATCCAACAAGGATGCTCATCAAAGATTACCAGAGATGGCCAGATTTCTTTTTTCTAACATATAGAATCCTGTTGATAGTACTTGTTTAGAAAGCACGGCACAATTTCATTTCTCTAAATGTCTGTAAGGGCAAGGAAAGATAACATAATTGAGCTTTTCTCTCTTTCTCTCTCTTTCTCACTGCTCTGACGATGTTGTGATATGGGGGCGGTCATTGTAATTGGCTTATACTCTGAGCCCTGTAACGCATGTCATCTCGAACATTCTTGCTTTATTTTGAAACATCGCTGATTTTAAATGATCAATCTCTGGTACGAATTCAACATCCATAAGGCTGCCATTAGACATTTCAACACCCATCATTCCTGGTTCACTAAAGGGAAATAGGGCCTCGTTGCATTTGATGGTACTTAAAAGTGGATCATAACAAGAATATCCAATGATACAGAACGTAACACACAATAATTGGATATGAGGATACATATCAACTTTTTTACAGAGACGCTTTCTTACAGTCTAAAAATATCCTTAAACTATTGTGATTTCCATGTGAAGCTATATATACGTTTAAAGTGATACACCGTCATCTATGAACTGTAAAGCATACTCAATGAAAGAGAATATCCTTTATTGATTCCCCAGGTGAAAATTCAGCTGCACCCAACGGCAAGAAAATCGAGCAATATTTAAACACAAAAAAAGTAATAGTAAAATTAATTCATTATTTAATAAAACGGCAAAAACTAAATAATTCTTTACAGCCCATTAAATCAATGTATTCAATAGATCAGAAAAAAAACAAGCCCGGAAAAGCAACAAAAAAAAAAAAAAAAAAGGCGGTTATTGTGTTCCTAACAGAGCTCGCCGGTTGTCTGTCCTGGACAGGATAATCAAAGGTAAGGCTCTCAACCTTCGCTGGTTTCTGAGGCTGAACTTAGCGGAACCTGCAGACCTTGAAATGCAGATCCAAAAGGCTGCGGAGAGTGATGACAGCTGTCACGGTGGCGCGGTAATGCGGGAGGGAAGAAAAGGGGGAGAAGCCGCAACTTTAATACTTTAGTGCCGCGATTCGGCTGCGGAGAACCGTCCTGCTCAGCATAAAATAAAAAAATAAATAAAAAAACAGAGGACGCGGAAATAAATAAGACTGGTGAGTGACCCCCTGAAAGACGGGGAGCTGGAGGGGATGCGCCTCCTTTTGTTTGAATGCTAATACGGTGCTGTGATAGCGATAAAGTATGCGCGAGCCCTGGCTCTCCCCTCGCGTTGTGATCATGTGTTTCCTCCTTCCAGGGCGCGATGAAGCCCGACGCCTTTGAGGTCCTGTGGGTGCCCCCTGGACAGTCTGAGCACAAGGTACTGCCCGCAACACACACTCATTCTAACTCAAAAGTACACGTGCGATTCAGTGGCTGGCGACTAGCGTTGTGTATGGCACAGCGGTCGGTGGCGTTAATAAATCTGCTTTGCCGCATGCTCAGCACGGCGTATTGTTTGTTGCCGTTGGCGCCATTTGTTTTCCTCAAGAGGAGCGGGCCTGTTTTGGGAGGGAGTAAGGAGACCCTTTACAGTCTCCCTCCCGACAGATGCGGCCCCTCTCCCAAAGTATGAGTCATCTAAAGCTGTCAGCAGCACAGAAGAGCCACAGTGGTGCTGTCTAAATCTCTTGGCAATGTTAGTCCCACAGATTTCGAATTATTGTTTTCAAATTTTAACGGCCACTTTGATCAAATACTAATTTGATCAAGAGAGACACATTAAGTTGAAAGCCCCAGAAATGAACAGACGCAGCTCCATGTTTAGCGCTCTCGTTTTTTTCACCTTAAAGTTTAAACGATAAAGCGGGCTCTAATGAATCAAATCAAAAATAAGGTTTAAGGTTTAGAATGTGAAGCCTCTAATCTAAAAATAATTTCATCCAATGAAATGCATTTCTTGCTTACAGTATAATTTTTTTTTTTTTTTTTTTGACAATATGACAGAAACCAAAAGGAAAATGACTGTAGGAAGGAGAGAGAGAGTGATCACATCTCCCTCTGGAACCGGTCCTGACTCACTGTAGTGTAGAGTTACCCCGGGCCCAGGGTCCGAGCTCCAGGTGGTGTTAGCACTGTCGGGCCCTGCCTGCGCTCCCCGCTCTTCTTCTAATGAATGTGGTGGAAAGTGAGGGACTCCGGCTGGGGGAGGCCAGGGATCAGAGGCTGGGGGACCCCTGACTCACCCATGTGACCGAAACACGATCCCTCTCTTTCCCCCTCGTTCTTTCCCCCCGACTTCAAGGGGACTGAGGCCGCCCCCAAGGCCGAGGGAGAGCCCAGTCAGCCTAATTGCTGGGCGTCTCCCAGCCGGCCCTGTCTGTGCTCCGCGGGGTCAGGGTAAAGGGCCGCTTTGTGAGCAAGGGGGGGCAGGGGGGCAGGAAGCGGACAGGAGGGGACCAGAATGGGGGCGGGTGGGGGGGGGGGGGTGGGGGAGCAAGAAATCTCCCCTTGAAAACACAAAACCAAGAGCGAGAGCATTCTTGGGTTTCATTTTAATAGCACAGTCAGATTTTCCCCCTCGTGCTAACCATGGTCCGGGCCATTAAGGCCCTCTGCAGAATGTGTAAACCCCTGCTATTAAAAGCACTATTTGCACTGTCAGCTCCTATGAGCCAAATCTACTGCAGCCCCCCGACCCAGCTCCTGTCTGTTCCTTAGGAGCAACTTTCAGGCCACAATAACCATCATCAGTTAAAGGAGGCAGATCCATTACACTTCCTCTGCTCCTGCAGCCCTGCATTAAGCTAATATTATCTATTCCCAGAGTGCAGCAGCCCTTACAGACCCCATCAATTATTAAAGCCTTGCTCACAGCTAATGTTTTGTTTGAATTATTTAAATGTATCTTCATTTATCAATAAACATAAATGTTAAACAAAGCATACTGATGAAGGGCATAAATTATATTGTAAAATTTTATGAGATTATTTAGGATGCATGCTTTGATTTATGGACATAATACATTCTAGCAGTCTTTAAGAAAAGGCGGGGGGGGGGCTGCAATGTTTCTTTTTTTTATCCCAATGTGGAAAACACAGTTATCTTACTACAGCGAGGTCACTCCCTGCATACATGCACATTGGAAAGCTGTTGTTACCTGTGCTTAGCTCTAACAAAATCATTATCGCGAGGCTGGGGAGTTCTCACTTCAAGGTTAAAATATTTTTATTCAAGCGAATTGATTATTTCTGCTTGTACCGAAAGTACTTATATATCGAACTTGTGACATCTACCATCCAGAGTCACTTTTCTTTGAATTGTCTTGGTGCTAAAAGCATTGCATTGTTATTACAAATAACTAAATTGTTAATATTCCCAAAGCCGCTTACAGAGGTCAATATATCATCAGCCGAAGGAAAATGAAACCATGTCTCAGAGATGTCCAAATGGTTGAGAGGTGTGATAAACAGAACCCACACTGGTTCCGCACTGAAAGAGCACCGTATCCCAGCAGACCTATGACGAATGGGCGAAAACATACAAATGTCAGTCCCTCCCAACGCAAACACGTTTAGGACATTTGGAATGATCTACGGCAATAAAAACAACCAAAGTCCTGCAGGTCCTAATAAAACGCAGGCCGCTGCACTTTGCTTGTGTTGCTCTTGGTCCATTTAACCCGCGGATTCCCGCCACCTCCGCCAAGGCACGCGGGGAATGTGCGTGTCCGCCGGAGACGCCTCTACGACCAGAGGAAACTTCAGATTTGGAAAGGAGAGGGTTTAAGTCTTATGTCTTCAGTCACCTGTTTCTGTACAGTACCTAATGGTTAGGGGGGGGGCAGGGGGGTTGGGCGCTGGACTCAGCACTGCTCACACAGAGACTTTCCACTTGAGCCTGTCAAGGCTGGCAGACCGTGATCACACACTGCGCCAAGCCCCACACTGCAGCTCTCAAGGAGCGTACGTGTCCCATTCCACCAGCGCTTTTCACTTGATCTGTTTTCACTTAATCTAATACACTTCATCTTACAAAACACTGCCGCGGTACTGCCTATTTTTTTTATTATGACCATTTTTCAATAATTCTGTCCAGTGCCAGGTGTAACTACTGTACTTACAGTATATATAACTGCCAAAATAAAGGAAATACTTGAGTAAATGAAGGGTTCTGGTGGCTCTGATATGGTGTGGGGTGCATTTTCCTGGCATGGTTCAGGTCCACTCAACCCCTTAGGCAAGGTAAACGCCAATAAATACAAAGCCATTCTGAGTGATCACCTTCATCCTGTGGTGAAGCATTTCTATCCTTATGGGAGATTCTGGAGCGGCGCCTGAGACGGTGTTTTCCACCACCATCAACAAAACACCAAATGATGGAATTCCTCATGGAAGAATGGTGTTGCCTCCCTCCAATAGAGTTCCAGACACTATCTACGCCGAGGCACATTGAAGATATTCAGGAGGCCCGACGGCCAATTAAAACACATTATCTTGGGATTTCCTTTATTTTGTCAGTTACCTATATGTACAGTATATAAATATAAAGAATTTAATGTATTTAGTGGATTTAGTTGATTTATTATCTGCAAAGGTACCCTTTTCGGCCATTGGCACCCCAGCTTGGCCTGTGCTCAGAGCTAGCCTCTCAGGGCCCAGCTGGACAAGATTCTGTGGCTGACTGTCACAACAACAGTGTGCGTGTACACGTCTGTTTGGGGTAGGTGCGTAACGCGATACAGGACAGTATGTGCCCGGAGTGTGTCTCCGAGAGCTCCCTGTCTCCGCGGCGCTGTTTGGTAAACAAGGCGGAACCCCTGTCAGCCCGTCTCTGCTCGGCGGCGTGACAGTGTGCTGACTGAATGATTTCTGGTTTCAAGTGTGCAGCTTTCACAGTTAATTAACCCGCTGATGGGCGCGCATTTGAGGAGGGAAGGTGTCTGCCAGGCAGATGCAAAAAAGAGAGGGAAGAAAAGCCCAGACACCTTTTTAACATCGCTAGCGAGCCAAGACACTGGAGGAGTTCGGATGATGCAATACAGGGTAGCTTCTCCACATCCCTGTCTGAGCGAGCTCAGTTATTAGTTATTCTGAAGACAAGGAAGGGACCAAAAAAACCCATGGCCTTTTCCTCAGAGCTGTGAGCCACGGCCAGATCTTCAGCAATACAGTTTTGATTACAGAAAAATAAGGGTATGTTAGGGAACGGTGAGGAATCGCGGGACAGATGCCTCATGCTGTGCAGCGTTACACTTTCACACAGCTCAGGAATGCCATGTGGGACCAGTGGGTCAGGCCAGTTGGTAGAGTGCACAGACATTTTGTCTGAATATGCAGAGTTCAGTGGAGAGGCGGCGCGGTCCCGATTGGAGCACAGCGTTTGTGCTCTTTTTCTTTTTTTCTGCTCCCATTCGTGTTTCATTATCCAGAAACAAATCACCTTGTTAAAACAATAATTATTGAACACCGTCAGTTGCTCACCCAGGTTACCGTTAGTTGCCATGGGAGATACATTTCTTATCAAATGACTAAATGTCATTGGCTGCATTAGCAGTAGAAATCCCAGGAAGTTGTTAAGCAGCATTTAAATATGAGCTGATTATTACACCGTAAATTTCCCTGACATTCGGCGCTCCTGCTGGGAGCTCTGGGACTATGGGGATTGATGCGACTGTTTGGCAATATACCAGACCAGGAGGATCAGCACATGGTTACAAAAAGCGCCATTAAAAGTCATCAATGATTTTGAGGCTCCTCGGCTTTCGAAATTCAATCCCCGGTGTTCTGGAAGCTATCATTTTGCCTGTTGTTAAAACACCAGCAAGCCATGAGCCAGTTTTGGTTTGCCACCCATGCAGGCGTGCAAACTGCTCCATGTCGTGCGATAATGGCAGATGAAATCTCTTTCAGATCTGTTTTTTTTTTCCTGATTTACGATTTCCAGATTTTTTGCTCATGTTGATTTCCTTAGTTGAACTTTATGTTGTAAGCATATTTACAGAAATGACAAACAAAGCTATACAACAGAAGGTCAACATTTTAAATGTTTCTAATAGTGCTTTCAGAATAAGTGGCTAAAAATGAACATAATGTCAGAAAAACGTTAGAGCCTAAACATAAGCTTAAAAAAAGACTAAAAAATAATATATTGCAAACAGTGTTGCAGATAATAAAATTCAATTAAACTTTTATATAAAATAATATATTTCATTTTTTTATATGCCTAGATTAATATTGTGCCATACAGCACAATAGTTAATATAACACAAATATATATTGGTTTTAAATATCATTGTTTAGATATTGTTGTAAATATAGTTTATTATTTAGCTAACAAGTCATACCATTTGAAAGCTATTGTTAAGTAAATTCATTTATATATATATATATATCGTCACCTTCTTAAAATAATGGCCTAAGTCACAACGGCATGTTCGTAAATTGGCCTAAGTAATCTAATCCTCTTATGTTGGACATAATTGACAGACAGCGTTATTTGTATGTCAATAGTCATATATTGTCATTTTTTTTGAAAATTTTGAAAATATGACTTAGGCCATTATTTTAAGAAGGTGATGATATATATACTATTATTATTATTATTATTATTATTATTATTATTACTGGAAATATCTCTTTCCAATAACACATCTCACCATAAACACAACTCCTGTGCCATAACTAGCAGTTTTACAACATTGTCTGCATGAAGGACCTGGATGTGGTTGTCATTTCCTCATCATTTTGTATGGTTGATCTTACGTGGTCAAGTATCCATTCATGTCCACTGGGTCAACAGCATCCTGGCAAAACATGTACAAAACAACCCTTCCTGATGCATAGAAGTTATTGAATACCTCCATGCTCTGTACTTTGTTAATATTTTGACATTTCAAAGTTTATACAACCCATTAAAGGTCCCTTTGAGAGCATGGCGGTAGCTACAATAGGTACAATAGCATAGTACAATGTGACCTACCAAACAACCATTTTACGATGCAACTTCTGGTACAGAGAAATAAATACTAGTGTGGTCTCTATTGATACAAAATGAATGAATGTACAAGAATCATAGTTAAAAAGTTATATTTTATATCGAAAATAATCCATCAGGGGAGATTATGTGCACACATTTATTGACCAGGATGTAAAACAAATTGCATGCTCCACTATATACACACGAGAAACCATTCTGATGCATATAGAGTTCAGGAAAATATATTTATGTTATAATATATTTATATATTTTATGCATATATTTCTGAGAGTTAAGCATTTGTTTTAGTTTTTTTCAGTACAGCAATTCCCATATATAGATAAATGGTGTCTCTTGTGTTGCTTTAATTGACTTGTCGGCCCTCACAGCAGAATACATTTTGTTGCATACATTTATATGCATTTAGTTGAATTTATTGGCATTCTTTGATGAATCTCCTGATTAATCAGTTCATTTTTAATCATAAAGCAAGACTTTGATAGCGGTGGTTCTGCATCATTATACTTTCTGGTACTAATATTTTGTTGTCGATGTCTTGCTTCACTGGAAAGTTCTTAGGTCTACATCATTATTTTACATTATCTGCTAGTTGGATGTGTGTCTGAGTGTGTCCTTCAGCCAGCCGCTCAATTTGAGCCTGCCACTGGACTATCCTTATTACAACAATTCAAAATTTAAGATTTTTTAATGAAATACCAACATTTTGTATTTATTTTATATTTGATATGTTTTAATTCACTGATAAAAGTTTAGTTGATTGATAGACCTGATTAATCTGTAAATAGCTACAGATTTGTTCAGTAATTTGATCAAATTTGAGGAACACTGTGCAATCTGAAAGATCTCCTTATTTTAGTACACTATCTCTGTCTTAATTCCTCAGCTGTATGTACTTTAGCCTATACAAAATACTGTATTTACTTTATACTTATCCATTACTGGTTTATAATTAGCTGCAAGCAACACAGCAAGACAAAATCCCACAGGGAAAAATAACCACCAGGAAATTTTCAAAGATATATAAAAAAAAATCCTAAAATTGACTATTAGTGTTCCTATATGTTTTTCTCTAGATACTGTAATTATCTAGGCCACGGAAGTAAAGTCCGTTAGAAGATAGTGAACTCAAAATAGAGGATGTCAAATGCTTTACATAGTTTACCAATGCATATGAGACAAGGCTCTCCGAGAACACACCAAACAAATGCATTGAAAAAATAAGAGTAAGATTAGAAAATATAAATCTATCTTGTTAATCCTGTATCCTCTGAAACTGGGAAGCACATCTGACGAAAGGAGCAGAGCAGGAGTGCAGGAGATATTTAACCCAGATGGCCGGAGAAAGAGACTCAGTGTGAACATGTACATCATCAGACATCACAGGAACTACAAGAGGAAGAGAGGGATTACAGAGATAATGCTTTCACTATACAGTGATCAATGGTGTCTTTGTCTTTTTAATAAAAAATGTCCTCTTTTTTCCTTTTGAAGAGATACACAAGTTTGCATGTGGGGAGTTGTAAAAAAAATGTTTAAAAGATACCCGTCATTTTACTGGATTTATAACACAAAGCTTGAATACAATATACAGGAATTGTGTGGTCTTTAGACTGAAGCAAGATATGAAATTACACTGTACGACGTTTTGTGAACAAGCATTGCTTAGCGGTTAGGCAATGGAACAGATATCCTCATTAAGCCATGATTGTTTATTGTCAGAAAGTTAGAAAAACTATACTGTACTTTATTGTGGCTGCTGCACTATTATATTGAAATATCTGTGCCGTCTAATGTGTCCAAAATATGGCAATATATCTTGTGTGCCCGGCTAGGACTGGCACTTTTATCTATTGCTACGACAGTTGACAGATTCTCCCCAAACCCATCTTTCCAAGGCTGTTTTATTTCCCTGATTATTGTGAAACCCTATCTCCTGTTTTATTGTGCATATGCCATTGACGTTGACCATGTGAAATGGTTCATAAAAGAGTTTACCAACCTGCGGAGCCCCCTGTGGAAGTTCAGCCAGCAGCCTCTCCATTAATAGGGTCAGGAGTGGAAACCTCCAGCTTTAGAGGACAGGATGTAAAACAAATCTCCTCAGGTTTAGGAGCTGTGTCTCACTCTCTGGGCTTAGGTGTAAAAGTGCTGTATTTACAGGGGATTTGCCAGGGCTCTGATGTTTATATCTCATCCAATCTGTCTCATCCAGGCTGTTAGAGTTCTCCGTGACCTTGTGGTCTGCAACAGCATTACTATAAGCAGGTGGGCGGGGGGCTGCCGGGGATGTAGCGGTTGCTGCGCTGGACTTTTGAGGTTGCGGGTTCAATCCCAGGTGTACCTTGTAATGTAACCCTTGATAAAGGTCCGTAACCCCTGTCTCTCCAGTAAAAATCCAGATGTTCAGATAGATAGCAGAATGTGGGAGACATAAAGGTGCCCCGAATAGTGTGCCTTTTACACAGAGGCTGCATTCAGGGTGCCTTGTGGGATCAGACATCAATTTGTATGCAACAGACTTTGATTCATCAATGTATGATCTCGGATTTGAACTAGCAACCCTTTCACCAAGTCAAGTCAAGTCAAGTTTATTTGTCATATGTATACAATATAGGGGAATGCATTGCAACAATGAAATGCTTACTTCTCCTTCTATTGAGTTCAGTGAGTCTAGCACCCCTACCATTACTGTTGCTGCATCTCAATTACAGGAAAAGCATTCCTGTAATTGTATCCTGAAGTATTGTTCATTTAGCTGTTCTAATAAAAAAAAATCTGACCATCAGTTATTTGTTTGCTGTGGCAAAGTCTGTAACCACATAATGGAAAGCTGAAATATGCACTAGAACACACAATACTGTACATATACTGTATATGGTGTACAGTAATTGATATTGTCTTCCAAAAGTATTTAATCATCGAAAGATAAATCTGGCTTTTAAAACAGGTACCGTTTTGTATTTGCTGAAAACTCATGCTTTTTTAGTTGGAGTTAAAAACACAGTATATGGAACAAAATGAAATAAGATAGAACTGACTCATATCATTACAAGGTCAATACCTTTGGTCTCTCAATTCATCCAAGAGAGGGAGGGGGGAATATGTGATAGGCCTACATTCTCAGATGTTTCCATTAGATAAGAACACACATTTAAAAATAGCTTTATTTTGAACTGACACAATTCATCACTGAAACATCTGTAAAGGGGCAATATTTGAATGAATTGTATCTTGAAAAAGGATAACCAAAATGTAAGCACATTATTTTGAAGACAAAGACAGTTGCAAAAATTCAGTCTGGATCATAAAAGAGTTGGGAGTCCATTGAGTCATTTATCAAACATTCAGTGTGTGAATCCATACACAGTCAAAGCCCTGGTGTGCTCTTCTTCTCACTATTTCACAGTTACTCACATTGAGTTCTTTCCTCCTGTGTGTCACAAGCATTTTTGACTTTCTGTAATCTGTGCAATCTGAATTAGGCGCTCATTCCCATCTTTACTCCATATTAGCGCAATAATCTCAATTCAGGTGGTCCAAGGGAGAAATATCCTTTTGTCTGCCGTTATTGTTGTGTTTTCTTTTTTAGACACACCGAGCTGACCTTAAGCGGGAGCCGGGTGGAGGATGGAGAGGAGGCGCCGCCCGACAGCGCACAAAGACAACCCGGAGTGCTGCTGTTGACAGGTAAAGCGCTATTACTAATTTATTTCTCTCCTTTTAGTCTTCGCTAAGAGGGAGAGAACTGTGTCTCTGAGACGATCGCGGATGTCAGCCCTGTCAACCTTTCATTTCACCTGTCAGCGTGGTGACTGATGTACAAGCGCTTGTTTGCCCTTCCTGTGGTCTTCACCGGCGCGCTGTGACAGGCTGCTGGGAAGGAGCGGCCCAGCCCTCGACTCCGGCCCGCTCTAGGTCTTCATTTAATACCGCGCGTTCGGGATCCGCCGCCCTCCAGAGACTTCATTTATTCTATAGCGCTTATAAAATAAATATAGCGGAAAGAGCAAACCGCGGGCCGAGTGTTCTCCGCGAATAACTAGCCTTCATGTATCGCGCCGAATGACCCCCACAAGTAAAATAAATAAATAAATAACAATAAAAAAAGTTTGTTGGCTTCCGCCTCCCCCCTTCCCTTCCCTTCCCCCATCACCTATTGTTTATTACAAACTGGGAGTCTTGTTTCAGTTTATTTTGAGCAATAGAAAAGTTGTGAGTTTGTGTTATTCAGTCCTTTGTTGATGTTGATGAAGATTAAGGGTTTCCACTGGAGCATTAACTATATGTGTGCTATTTTATGATTCTGTTTCAAATTGATGATTATTTTTCAATATAATATAGGCTACAATATAATATATATGATAAATATGCTCAATATCGGTGAGATAGACAGGTAGCATTTTGCCCCCATGCCTCAAATTCCTCGATAAACAAACAGATTTAAGAAACCATCCTTGTTAAAGAGAGAACAACCTGGTTCCTACATTTTATTCACATATTTTCAATTGATACAAGCGGCTTCATACATAAATCCATAAAACCCAGATCACTGCATGTCAGATAAGTCACTTGAACTTTTAGGTTTAAACTAGATTTTTTTTAACCAATTTTACAATGGGTTTCATTCACTTCCTGCTGCATGTGAAAAAGTTTGTTTCAGTTTCACTGTATATTATGGCTTTGCCCACAGCCCCACCCAATGGAACAAATGCTGTATAAGTTTCTCTGTTAATATCATAGACACACACACACACCAACATGCATGTGTATGCACATGTTCTCAATGCAATTAGGCCTGCGTAGCAAACACAACAGTGATTATGTAAAATAAAAATAATAATAATACATAAATAAATAAATAAAATGAGTTATTTTTCCCCAGCATATACTTTAAAATTGTATTGCCATGTAAAATTACACAACTATGATATGAACAGCTGTAAGGATACTACATTCATTTGTAGGATCAGTTTAAAGCATAGCTGCCTCTATTATTTATATCTATATATTTCCTGTTTTTATCCATTAAAACCATGTTCTTTTGCTCTGTTGGTTCTGTTAAAAAAAATGTATATTGTGTTTCTCTTCCTTTGTTAATGGAGCCATTCATACTGCATGCACTCCCTACTTATTAAAAGAGAATATTTATCCAAATGGAAACAGCTCATTGTTATGTTATTTCCTCAAATATTTGATTTAATCATAAGTTCTGCTGTGCATCGTTGAGGGACCGGTTCTTTCGTGATTCAGTACTGTTTTAAAATGCATCGGCATTTAAAAACGTGCTTAGCTGGCCAAAACCACTGCATGACATAAAATATACCATTGTGTAAACATTGAAAATAAATATATATTTCTGCAGTTTCTGAGGTTTGTGTAGTTGGACAGCAATGGCACACTGGAACTTTTAGAAAAAGAAATCCGTCTCTTTTTTTTAAATGTCGTTCTTAAAGCCACCAAAGGTTTAATGGTGAACACTGGAATATGAATTAAGCACAATTTTTTTTTGTCAAGGCAGCTCCAAAGGAGTTTCTTCTAAGTTTAACCTGAACGTGATGTTAGGGGTTTAATGTCAACTTGGGCTGAGTTATTCAAGGTGTAGCTCAAAATGCCTGACTGTGCGTGCGTGTGCCTGGGGGATTATGTTATTTTCATACTTCTCTTATTTTGTATTACTTTGGTCAAATAACTGTTAAAAGGTCTGACCTTCGCTTTCGCATGCCTGTGCCCACCACAAGCTGTGGATCAGAGCATCGCGATCGCGGGCTGCAGTCCTGCTCCTTTCTGTCTGCATGTCTTTCACCCCTACAATTCCAGTGAAGTAGACCGTTCCTGTCGCTCACGTTGGAATGAGCAGGGATTTCCTGACCCGACCGCAACCATTTTGGAATTTAGTGATCTAACTAACAGGATTTTCTTTTCCCTCTGAACTCGTTCGGCACAAAAGGCCTCTCTTCTCTCCGAAACACTGCTGTAATCCCTCACAATGTTTAACAGAAACAGTTGTGAACCTTGGCTGCGGCCCGCGTGAACGGATCAGCTAAATCAGTCCGGGCACTAATTAGCCATTTCTGATCGTCAGGTCCAAGACCCAGGGACGGGATGAGGGGGCGGGGCCGACGCCTCTCTCTGCCAGCCTGGCTTCGCGCGCGGGAAGTTTGGTTGCGAATGCGCTTTTCTTCGGCTTTTTTTTTTTTTTTTTTTTTTTTCCTCATCTCGTTTTCCTGTCATCCTTTGATCACGGTGTACCTCTACGCTCTCGTTTTCGCGGGGGTGGTGAATCACGTTTGGCGGACGGGCGAAGTCCTCACCTACCCGCGAGGGGTATTCCTCTCCGAGTCCCAGGTGACAGCGAGTGTGAAAATACCCTCCCTCAGACGAGCTGTCGGTGGGGCCCGGCGCGGTCTACCCCGATCTCCAGCCCGACGGGTCAGCGGCGCTCTGCCGATAACTGGGACAGGGGTCAGCTCCGGCTATGACAAGCCCGTCAAAATGCATCGGTACCTCTCTGCGCTGGAAACCGCCGGAATCTACCGAGTCGCTGGTGGGTGCAAGTGCTGCCACCGAAGGCCTCACCGAAGGCGAGGGGGCTAATTGTTAGGGTGCGCTCCGGAATCTGTCACGGGTTCCTTGCTTATTAGAAGCGCAACTGAATGCATGCTGGGCTTTAATTCATATTCCCTGAAAGGAAGTTGGATATTGCTATGAGAAAAGGCTGTCACGCTTCCATTCCACTCGAGAACAATTCAGTCACCTGTGAGGTGTTTTCAGTGGCGGTCATGGGGAAATGAAAGCATTGTGCTCAAATCACCCCCGCCCCCACCCCCTCCCTGTACTCTGCACTGCTTTCTCTGGGCAGTAAATGGATTTGGGGCGCTTCCATAATTATGTTTGAAAACCTGTGCTTTTCCAGAGTTGTCCTGCTCCTCCCTATCAAAGCAAACACAACAGCTTTCATTAACCCCCCCCATTTACTTTTGCCTTCTTTTGTCCAGCTCCTCACACCTCGTATCGATTTACCCCTCCTTGGTCCAAGCCTGGCCTCCCTCAGCCTCCCACGCCACTCTGTCCTCCCTCCCCGCCTGGCCAGGAGAAGTGTCGTCCTTTTGACTGGTACCGCTGCCCAACCTTAAACGCCCCCAAACTCTTTTGTCGATAATATTGATGTAATCCACAGGCATTTTTGAGCGATCCCACTGTCAGTGGGGCTAATGACAGGGAGCTGAGGGTGATTGCATCGGCCCGACGCTGGGCGGGCGGCAACCAGCCAATGCAAGAGTCATTGATAAAGTGTCAGAGACTTCAACGCTTTGATTAGCTCTCCGACTAATGCCATGCTAAGCAGAAACATTACTCTGCCCCGCCAGGCAGGGAGGAAAAAAATATATTCTACAGGGAAATTAACCAATGCGGATGAAATGGTGTACCAAGGAAATTCTTGGATAAATTAACAACGCAATTACATTACATGACACGCCGCAAGATGGATGAGGAAAACTTGGCCGGTATTATGTTCTGTTTTCCAAATTGCAATTTATTTGAGGGCTTTAATGGATGCCGTATTAAAACATCTCAGCCCCGGTCAGGTTTCATTGTGTGTCACCGAGCCATGATTGATGACCCCCTCTTCCCACCACCCCGTCACCCCCCCCCCCACTCCCCACCCCGCCCCCTTCCCCCCACTCCTCTGCATTCTCTGCAGATTTGCAGGGAATTTTAAACATTAGCTACATTTATATGGATGCAGTGGTAAGCAATTGATTTTCTTATCGCTTAATTTCCCTGCTTAGTCCTGCAATGCGCCGATAAATTTAGTACCACTTGGACCAGGGGCTTTTTTTTCCCCCCTCCCAGTGTATTTCTACCCATAATGGCTTTTGTCTCAAAGCAGGGCCTCCCCTTCTCTGGTCAGCGGTGCCATTTCATGCGCTTTTGTTTCACTTTATGACGATTTTAAATGAAATGTGTATCAGAACGCAGTTTATTGGTATAACAATTGCATTAGTGTGTCGAGATCATCTGGAAGTCATCTCCACCCCGGCGCATATGGCTATGACAATATCGCAGAGTCTTTATTTTATTGTTTGTAATTATTTACAGGACAGCGAAAACCGCACAGCCACTTTGAACGGGGAAAATCATTTTAAATACCGAAACCGCACGATTGAAAAGAAGCAGAGTTACCAAAAAACGTCTTCATTCCGGTTTGGTGCTTCTCAGGGTTACTGTTTACGGCGTCGAACCTTTCACAGGAAAAGGTTAATAACATTCAGAATAAATTAACTTTACGCAGATCTACAGAATTACATCAGCTCTCCGAGCCACAGGCCATAAACAGCTTTGTTTTTCATGTTTGTTTCAGATGTGTGCAAATGGATAAATTATAAATGAGGCCCCCCTGACAGTATACATATTTCAGCCGTAATGGCATTAATGTGGCTGTTGCAGATTACTCTTGGAATAATGGAGCCCCAAGAATGAAAGGGAGAAATATTCAAAGAAAGACTCAAAGGCACTCGGAATTCAGGTGCCGTCTATATGTTTGACCCAGTTTCAACCAGGAAACCCTGTTCCTTATTTTCTTTGTCCTCCCTGATTTGATCCGCAGCAAGTCCAATGGAAAAAAAAGTACACAGGGATGAAAAATTGTCTAATTTCTTCATTGATTCTTGTCGGTGGCAACGAGAGTTTTATGGATTTGCTTCAATTTTTTATTTTTTTTGCATTAATGAAAAAAAAGTAGTTAAACAGATTATTTTAAAAGAAATAAATTATTGAAAAATATGACATTGATCGAATTCCAACAAACATCCATGGCCTATTGAAAATAGAGAGGAAAGGCATTCTGTGAGAGCAATGCATATATAGAGATTTCAAGCAATAACAGTATTTCATCAGAACATATTCAGACCGCAAATTGTTAAGTTCTTGCATTCCACTCCATTTAAATGTGATTATTTTTTCTCTTTGGGAAGGAAGAAGGGAAAACTTTGTTGAAACGTGAACCCTGGAAATTCTCGGACACGGTCTTTGATTTTGGTATTAGAGGACTGTATGTGTGCACGTGCACAATTTCATTCTAATTTTATGTCTATTTACATATTTCCTGACAAAAGCAGGGTGTTCCCATGCTTGCGTTGCCGAGGGTTTCGGCAGGCCCTGCTCGTTTCCCAGATCCGGCTGATTATGAAAATGAAATTGCCGTTTTTTTTGGCAAGGGGATGGCTTTTAGAGAGTTTGTCTAAACGGGGTTGGGTTTGTAAATAGCCAAGGTTATCTCTACATCGAAACCTCCAGATGCTTGCTGAAGCAGACCACCTGCTATGGGAATGCCATTACAATGGAGAGGGGGCAGGCAATGGGGGGGTGATAGGGGGGAAGTTTGGCCTAGTGTTTTCTCATAAAGTCTCCACGCTTAGCTTTAGCTCCTCAAACGTTCATGCCAGTGACTGGGGTGTGTGTGTGCGTGTGTTTTGTTTTTTCTTCTTCTATGGGGCTTGTCTGCTCATCCTGCTCTGTGGAAATGTCCCGGTCCAAGCAAACAGCACATCACATGAGACCAGGCAGAAATCTCTGCGCTCCTATCAGTTTAGCTGCAGGTCCAGATCACTCCCCACAAATGACAAAAGCGAGGGGGAAAAAACAACGTTTTAGATACTGGTTGCCAGTGGCAGACAGAACTTAAGTGTATGTGTGGGGGGGGTGGCACAAAAAGAAAGTGCTTACAATACAAACCTCTCAAAACAGCCTGCAGTGCTGAGCATGAAACATAACCCTGGTTTTAAGTTTCTTTCTTTCTCAGAGACTTTTCCTCATCTCTGCAGTGGGGTCAGTGAGTGTTTGTGTGGCAGTCCAGAGGTGGGGAAGCAAAACAGCTTGTTTCTTAATCTTTACAAATATTTTTTATTCTTTTACAATATATAATTGGTATGTTCAAAAATACATGTTGTGATCTTTTTTTTCTTCTTCTCACTGTATGAACGATGAATCGATGATGCGTGTCAAAAGAAGCCCTTCACACACAAGGGGGAAAGGGAAATCTGTTCTGACCCCTCTGCGTCCAGAGCCCTTCCCTTATTGTTTAAACGAAGATGCGGCGATTCTACATCACCCAATAGGCTGTTTTGACAGAAGCTTTGATCAATAGAGGCTCTATGTTGTGGTCGGATAGACACCCATTCCCAGAACCATTAAAAAGGTCACCAGGAGACTCTAAATGTGTCCAATCGCTTAATGCTCCTTGCCACATTATCTTACATGATACATATGAGACAACGTTGACCACAAGGATCGGCGCGCTCCTTTGATGGGAGAATCGCGTCGTGTTTATTTACATTGTACTACTCCTCTGCCTGTCTGTCAGTTGTGGTCCGCGTTCCCTTTGAAGCGGCGGAAAGCGGTACTGTCTGCAGTGCTTTCTGTGGACACGCTTGAAGCGCAGAGGCCACGGCAGGCCTTGAGCGGGGCCTGCTGGGGCCTGCCGCATATTCCTACTCAGGCATGAAGGCCACTACAGCCGCCTCCATTTTGCTGCCTAGTGCAGAAAATGGGGTAGGGGGGTGCGAAATGTACGATGCACTGTAGGTCTCTGGACCTTTGACCGGAGGGTTTGGGGTTTGCATCCACCGCGCGTTTCATTGAGATGCAGAACGTATCCAGTTGTGCGCTTGTACGGACAAGACCAATTTGGACAGATTTGTGCAGAGCTAGTCGTCCGGGCAAAGGCTGCTTGCTAAGCAGGTGAATAAATAAATTAAAGGAGGAGTGGGGGGGGACAATGTTTGCTCACGTGAGCCAGCCCGCTCATTGACAGCCCGCTCACCGATTTCTGCTCGCCCGCAGAAACAGACACCAGCTCCTCGGGCCTGCAGCGTTAATTAAATGTGAAAGGTTACAAAAGGTAAAACCAAATAACAAGGCCACATATTAAATTTAAGTTGCCTCTTCCCCTTACACTCGCTTAATAATTCATGCTATCAGAAAGTCTACAAGGAAGCGGGACCCTCTCTCAGCCACAGACCGGATCGTCTGTCCCCCGTATTCAATTTAACTAAGGAAGTGTGTGCAGCAAGACGTTCCAGCGGAGCCTTATAAATAAATATGATGATTGTTAATGGGGTTTAAGATTACATTTCCTCCATTCCCCTGCCTCCTTCTTGTGTGACCATCTTGTCATGTAAGTGCATGGAGGTGTAATGTCCCTGAGCAAAAGAAAAAAGAAGAAAATCTCTCGTCTGACCAATGGAAATTTTTGCTGTGGCTCTTGATAATATATATGTATATAGATATCATTATATTTCATATAGTTTTTACAATGTGTGTGACATGCAGGCTTTTCTCCCCAAAACAAGTGTTACATTATGCAGAGTACACACATTCACAGTTTTGCCAGGAGTTGTTTGAAAAGCCTTCCGACACAGTTGTTTTGTAATTGCACCCGAAGCAATGCAGGCTCTGATTCGCAATATTTATCTTTTATTCTCAGCCAGAGCGACTTTTTAGTTGCAGTGTGTTTCAGCACCAATCCCACATGTTTTTACATTTCCACAAAACACTGTCCAGACATCCAAACAAGTGTAATTACATTAAGAAGCCAACAGATCTCTATCAACTTTATAAGATTAATTGAATTGTATGTATGAATTGAAATAAAATCAAACAAACACAGAATAGAAGCCATGCTCACCCTGTTTGAACACACAAATGTAAACTGTTCACAGTTTTAGTCAATTGGAGTATGATAAACACAGTAGACTCTGTGGAACCTGCTTCTGGGTATTTATTTCCACATTAGCAGGGGGGTGAAATCGCACTTTGTAGTCACAACCAAAACTTTGATTTATTGTTGTAGATCGCACTATGACATGCTTATGCATTACTAAGTCACTCATGACTAAGCTATATTTGTGTCGAAAATGCTGCTGTCTATCGCATGTTGTTACCAGTGAAGTATAGAAATTAAGAGCGCTGTGTACTTTTCACTTACAGCATTTATGCATTTGGATTCCCTGATTGCTTTAGTATTTTCAAATCCAATACGAGCTTATGTTCATGTGCGTTCTGTGCATGTGTGTGTGGACGTTTGTGTGTGTGTCCCTCGTGTGTGTGCTATGTGTTTGCACAAGTGTGCGTGCATGTGTGTGCGTGCCTGGATGTGCGCGTGTGTGTGTGTGTCTGTCTGTGTGAGCATGTGAGTGCATGTGTGCATATGCCTTTGTGTTTGAGCTTATGCGAGTGTTTCTACATGTGCGCGTGGGTGTGTGGGTGTGTGTGTACGTGCTCCCTCGCTTGCATGTGTGTGGTGTATTTTGCGAAGGCCTGTTTGATTGCATGCCTGTATCTCCCCCTCCAGGACAACTTGCATATGGTTCCTCGGCTGAGGAAAAAGGAGGTGTGTGCGTGAGCAGCCATTACACAGTCTTGGCTGATAGCAGCGGGCGGGCTCTGAGGTGATGGATGGCACTTCTCCGTTGACTTGTCAGGAGAGGGTGGCGGGCCATATGGAACTGGCATATGGACCTGCCGTATATGATGCTGCTGGTGTAGGGGTGTGACAGAAATATACATTAAAGGCACGCTCTTAAAATACAAGGTTCATCGTTTTATTGCGGGGCATCGCTCAAAGATTAGCTTCTGCATGTTGCCAGGCAAATAGATATGGGCAGATGCATTTTCAGCCTCCTTTTGTGACATTGGAAAGTTTTTACACTAGATAAGCTGCTACAATATCTGCATAGGTTTGTTTCTCCCTTTGACTAACTATCCTACTGCCCAGGCTAATTATCATAGGGCTCTTTTGTAAATTGGCCAAATCCTGCAGCTAATTGGCCAATCCGATTGGACATTTCCTTTAGGGCTGATTTTCTATTCAATACAGTGTCGTACTTTCAAATATTCAAACTGTCTTATTATCTGAATACACATTCAATTATAATTGGAGGTAGCTACATTTCAATCAATGTTAGATAATTTCTTAACAGAATTGCTCCAAGGTGAACCATGTCCAAGCTAGCTTTAATACATAGTTAAAATACCTAAAACCCTTTTCAAACTGATTTTGATCATTTTGTCTTCACAGCTAAGTGTGCACTCTAATCGTTTTAACTTTATGTTGTAATAAGCATTTGTATTGTCAGTGATATTTAATATGCAATAGAACATCCCAAACATACCTTGACTTGCTTAAGACAGTGATTCACCAAATGTATCATATACCATCATCTGAAAATCGATTGTTAGGTATATTGGTATATCCAGAAATGGAGAGTTCATACTCAGGACACAGAGCCAAACTATTTTCTATTTCCACTTCTAGCTTATCTCTCGGTGCTCTGCCTTCCACCCTGTAAACTGGCTGATGGTCTTGAGGAACTCTCTTTGATTGTTTTAAACCCCCCTCTTAATTGCCGCTTTGTCTGCGTGCTCCTAAATGAGCTGGGACACCCACAGAGGGTTCCCGTGGAGACCGGGCCCGACTGACAGGCTCCGTGGAGGGCCTGTCCCAGAAACCTCAAACTGCGTGCCGTGTGACAGCGACCCACTCTCCAGCAATCTGCCCAATTAAAACTCAACTGTCAGCAAGTGAGATTAAATGCACACAGCACTGGTTTGCTTAGGCACAGATAGTGTGTGTGTGTGTGTGTGTGTGTGTGGGTGTCTGCATATGTGCGTGTGTGTGTGTGTGTGTGTGTGTGTGTGTGTGTGTGTGTGTGTGTGTGCATGCATTATAGAATGAATGTATGCATATGAAAGACAGTACCACGCATTTGTGTCTGTCTCATCCAAATCCATTAACGGACCTGTGTGTTTGTGTGTGTGTTAAGGTCGGTTTGCGCATGCTGGTGTGCTTGCGTACGTGTGCGCGTACGTATGCGTGATTGCATGTGTGTGTGTGTGCCTGTGCACACAGCCATGTGCCGAGCGTGTCTATGGCCTGTGCATGTGTGTGTGTGTGTGTGTGTGTGTGTGTGTGTGTGTGTGTGTGAGTGTTTGCATCTGTGGAGAGGGGGAGAGAAGGAGCTGGGGTGCCAGTAAGCCTGGCTGGATTGGGTTACATGCAGAATGATTTGTAATTCTGAGTAATCACTTAGGACAAGCCCTTACACCATTTTATCTGTTCATGACTGTAGGCCAAAGTCAATACTCATAGTAAAATAATGAGTTGAGGCTAACTGAACCCTTTTATTAAAGCTCAGAGGAGAGAATCCGATGCTGGGCAGCTTCCCTTTGAAAGTATCTCTTTCTCTCCCTACAAATGGACCAGCAGGCAGTTTCAAATGGCCAGCAGCAGCACCAGTGCCTCTCCTACCAGGTCCTGCTGGCCTTTGTTTCCAAACAAACAAAAAAAAAAAGAGAGAAAAATAAAAACTGCGAGCAGGATCATCCATAACGTCGACGCGGCCGCTGGATGCTGCAGACCACGGCAGGAGAAATGAATGCAGTCCGCCGAGCGCACGAAAACGCGCTGCCTTTATTTAAAAGGAAAAGAGCGCTCTCTGGATTGTGGGAACGTGAATGTTAAATATCAGCATTTATCTCTCCTGGATGAAAAAGCTAGTGTTTACAGCAAGTGGAGAGAGGAAGAAAAAACATACCCAACGTTCCCTCCTTGTTTCGAAGTGAGACGTTCAAGCCAGCGCTCAAACGATTTAAAACAGGAGAATATAATGAACCAGAAAGTTCTTGAAACTGAATCGTGGGCAAAATCAATAAAAAGCATATGTCTGTGTGTTTGTGTGTGTATGTTCTATATAATGTGCCAATATGACGTGCTCCCTTTATTTATTACAATTTCAAAAATTTAGTGCATTTTAAGTATGTATAGCAATTGTGATACATTATACAATATATGATAAAATTGTGTTAATACTGAGCAAATACCAGGCAGGGCATATATACAGGTAACTGCCAAAATAAAGGCAACACCAACATGAAGTGTCTTAATTGGGTGTTGGTCCACCATGAGCCACCAGAAGAGATTCAATGCATCTTTGCATAGAATCTACAAGTGTCTGGAACACTATTGGAGGGATGCAACACAACAACACAACAAAATTCCATTTTGGTGTTTTGTTGATGGTGGTGGAAAGCGCTGTCTCAGGGACCGCTCCAGAATCTGCCATAAGTGTGACCACTCCCATTAGGAGAGAAATGATTCACCATAGGATGACGGTGATCACTCAGAATAGATTTGTATTTATTGGTGTTTACC